>LPNX011041976.1:160540-195004 GCA_001517045.1 Pseudotsuga menziesii | reverse complement strand
TGCATTTGTTTATATTCAGTTGATGTGTTATGCATGATAGAATGTTTGCATTAATGACAATATACTACTAATATGCATGTGATGGGTAAGTAGCCCATGGTTCTATACAACTCTCCATTGATACTTATCTAGAATGAAACCTCTTTGCTGACATATTGGATTAGTGCATAATCTCAATGATGTCATGGTAGATATGGAAGGAATATACAAAGTTTCCATGAGATATGGATGAATGTTGTATTGGATAAAATAGTTGCATGATTATATATTTATGCATAATAACTTTCCATTATGATTATGCCTTATGAAATGTTTCTAACCATACAACTAATGCGTTTGACTTGTAGGAAAGATCATGCACAATCGCCTACAAGAAAAGAAGGATGAGAATTGTTCCTAAGAACAAGTGACAACAGTTCAAGATTCACTCTAATAATCCAAAATGAAGAATAATGACTAGAATGTGATGTCGAAGACCTGAATATCTACAAGATCCAACATGTAGTAGATGGAAACATCATGGGATACACGGAAATATTTGCAGCACGAGGCTTCTCACAGAAAGAAGACATAGACTACAAAGAGACATTTGTAGCCACTAGAAGTTGAGACACATGACAGTCAGGCTCATGTATGCAAAGAAAGAAATAAGGCCTTGCATGAGCTCAGAAGGAACCCATGGGATAACACAAACATGAAGAGCTTGAAGATCACCTAGAGTGATGAATATCTTAATCTTTTCTACAAATTTGAATATGAAAGCGTATAGAGGATGACAAGCTCATAGATAGGTGTGAGAAGAACTTTTGAAAAGGTTCAAGATAGAGGATCTTGGTATCTAATGACCCTAGATGGATACATATAATATTAATAGCAGAGGAAGCTACTTATCACTCCATTACAGAATGTTTCATTACATAATGTTTCAATACATAGAGTACGAAAGACAGAGGAACTATGATGATCCTCTTCAGAGGGAGTGACTGTTGAAGATCCCGAGGTTAGAAATGATACAACGGGATGGAAATCTTACTGATGGATCTAGGATGTACTGAGAGTAAAGCCAATTACAACATTTACTTCAAGGTTGAAGTAAGAAGACCAATGATACTCCTATTATATGTCAATGACTTGTTCCTCACAGGAAAAAAGGAACCCATTGAAATTGCAAGAAGGAGAATTGATATCAAGTTTGAGATGAAAGACTTGGGTATGATGCACTACTTTCTAGGCATGGAGGTGTGGTAGAATGTGGATGGAATATACCCTGGACAAGGGAAGTATGTAGTAGATATCCTAAAGAGGTTCAAGATGACAGATTGTAAGGCCATGACCACACCTATGGCATCGAACCTGAAGCTATTGAGTAATGATTCATTAGAGTCAGTTGATGCTACGATGTATCATGAAATGATTGGATCATTGATGTACCTGACAAATATGAGACAAGATATTTGCTTTGTTGTGAATACATTGACCTAGTTCCTGGCATATCCAAGACATGTTCACCTATTTTTTGTAATCATATTTTGAGGTACCTGAAGGGTACAGTTGACTATGGGCTCACGTATGGAGTGAATCAAAAGATTAACCTAGAGGGTTATGTGGATTTGGATTGGGAAGGAAATTCCATTGATAGGAAGAGCACTTCGGGGTGCTACTTTAGTATGGGATCAGGTGTGATCTCTTGGTTTAGCAGGAAGTAATCCTGTGTGGCACTGAGTACAACTGAAGCAGAAGAGGAGCAGTGAACCTCCATTATGTGATCTAGATCGAGATCTCTCGAAAGAGGGAGTGATGAGTTCTAGAATAGCCCGTGAGGTAGGTTGTCTAAGCATAAAATACTAGCAAATCTCATAGGTTTCTTAGACATAATAGTCTTGTAGGTTGTCCTCAGATGTAATCAGTCCTGGCGAAGCTCGTAGTTTCTTCTTGGACATAGTCAGACCTGATATAAGTATATGCTAGAAATGGACAGAGTGAAGTTTGAGTGCTTCATAGAGAAGCTCGGTGTTCATCAGAGCGAGGTTATTTCCAAGGGGAAGTGATGAGTCCATGAGGCTCTTCTGACATGGTGGTAGGTTGCACCTCCCATGGTCAGATGTAAGTGCTGGAGCCTTTTTGACATGGTGGCAGGTTGCACCTACCATGGTGATATGTAAGTGCTAGGTCCTTTCTGACATGGTGGCAGGTTGAACCTCCCATGGTTAGATTTAAGTGTTGGGACCTTTCTGACATGGTGGAAGGTTGCACCGCCCATGGTCAGATGTAAGTGCTGGTCATTTATGACATGGTGGTAGGTTGCACCTCCCATGGTCAGATGTAAGTGCTGGGACTTTCTGACATGGTGACAGGTTGCACCTCCCATGGTCAGATGTAAGTGCAGGGGGCTTTATGACATGATGGCAAGTTGCACCTCCCATGGTTAGATGTAAGTGCTAGGTATTTCTGACATGGTGGCAGGTTGCACCTCCCATGCACTAGTACAAAATGAGAAATTAATGACTAAAAAAATGACTAAAATCAGGCTATAAATGACTATTTTTGAGTCGGTGACTAATAGTAGCTAATTTTCACTATCTTATAGCTAGTCGTATTTCACTTAGTCATTAATAGTTTGACTTATTATTCATTGATTTAGTCATTGATAGTCAATGATTTAGTCATTGATTTAGTCATGGATTTAGTCATGAATTTAGTCATGGATTTAGTCATTAATTTAGTCATTCATTGCAACAATTAATGACCAAATATACGATTAAATAAACTACTAGATGATAACATATTAATGACTAAGCTAAATACAACTAGATACGAGAAATTAGCTACTAGTAGTCGTATATATGTGAATTTAGTCGTTTTTGTAGTCACAAATTTATGATAGGATATGGAGGAATCAAACCACCAACCTGTTGCCTATAACTAGGCAGGTGCTCTACCATTGAGCTAGCACCCTTTAAGAAGATTTTATTGCTTGATAATGATGATATTCAAACCAATTTTTCATTATTCAAGCATACAAAGTAATTATTATCAAGTTACTATAGATCCATAATGGCTTACCCTGTACTAGTCCTTCAAGTAGTTTTTGCACTAAATAAATGCATTTGAAAAACTTGAAGGACTATTACAAGGTAAGACATTATGTATCTATAGTAACTGGATCATCATTATTTTTGTATGTTAATTCATCACATTCTACACAAACAAATCTTTTCAATGATAACCAATTAGCACTCAAATAACACACCAATTAAACATCCCCTCTTGAAGGGGCAATGCAATTCCTACACTCACCAAATTTTTTTTTATTACAATCTTAGGACACATTTTACAACCACCCAATATAGTGAAAACCATTGGAAAATATGTGAGAGTTTCAAAAAACTCAATTTTAAAATAAATAATCATGGAAAATAGAAAACCCTAAAACAATGCACTATTACAAATGTTACATAATAAATCCTTATGGAAACACAAACTCTTAATGCAAAAATTGATTGTCAATTGATTCACCAAATGATTTCAATTTTGGGTTGTGAAGCTTGGGATTATAGAGAATCATTTTTGATAGAAAAGAAATTTTATGCATTGTCACAAAAATAGAAAAATAATATTATAATGATCATTGTGTAGTATATACACATATTTGGTATTTAATGAATACAATTAAGAACGCTATATCACTTGATTGCATTGTAGCCATTGTTTTCCACTACTAAAGAATCTTTGGCATGCCTTTACATGACCTTACATAGGACAATCCTTGCATTGTCCTCCATCATCTTTGCTTCAAAGTTGTGAATTCACAATCACATATGGGAAAAAATCTCTGCAACAACATGGGAAAAACTGAAAAAAAAATAAAAAATCGATGGCCATGTTTCAGAGTGAAACTGAGGACATAAAAATATGTTCTTCCATAATCCTTTGGCTTTTTCTAGTAATTTGGCCCCAATTCTCTTTAGATCCAACTTCACCGACGACAAGACATACACTATCCTTGTAATGTCATCATGAGATTGAGTCCTTAATTTAATCGGATAATAGAAGTTAACATAAAATATGAAGTTAACATAAAATATAGTTATCTAGAAGATAACCAATTAGTTAAATTTTAGTTATTATCCCTGGACTCTTTTACAAGGAAAGTTGAAGAGAATGAGACAAACCTGTTCTCCCATAATTTAGCCTCCCTGCTAACACAAACTTCCTCAATCTTCTTGATGGCCTTCAAAGTATTTTAAACATTTCTATCATATCTCAGCCATGTTTCTTCTTCATAGAACCAATTTCCCAGTAGAATGTGTTCAAGTTGTTCCACGTCCAATCCTCCACATTAAGTTGTTTATTGAGTTTTTTCAACATCTGCATCCACCAATAATCAAAATGTACTATAAAAAACCAACCTCAAGTAACATGTTGTATACAGTATTCAAAACAAGTACATAAGAACTATCTAGCTCTATTTAACTGTAATATGTGATATGGAAACAACTGGAAAATTCTGCTCACTATACTGAATTTGATGCCTTCAAAGTATTTTGAACATTTCTATCATATCTTAGGCATGTTTCTTCTTCATAGAACCTGAAATAGAACCAATTTCCCAGTAGAATGTGTTCAAGTTGTTCCACGTCCAATCCTCCACATTAAGTTGTTTACTGAGTTTTTTCAACATCTGCATCCACCAATAATCAAAATGTACTATAAAAAACCAACCTCAAGTAACATGTTGTATACAGTATTCAAAACAAGTACATAAGAACTATCTAGCTCTATTTAATTGTAATATGTGATATGGAAACAACTAGCAAATTCTGCTCACTATATTGAATTTGATGCATCAAACAAAGTCAGAGTAGGTCATATTTAGGATATGGGACAGATAAAAAAACACATGAATTGATAAATCAAATCCCTTGTTTCCCATACAGAAGACATTTGTGTTCATTTTGTATTCATGTGTGTTCTTTTACAAGTGTTATTAGAACTAGCTGGTTTGGACCAAGTCTGACTAGTCCTTCCCCTATAAACCAGTCCAAGTCCTTCCCTTGTAAACTAGTCCAAAGAAGTTTAGGTCCAGTGTCTTCCCAAACCTAGTTCAAATCAGAACCAGTCCAGCTAGCTAGTTAGGGACCCCTTTCACCTGCAACACTTGCGCTCTATCTGATTCTAAGAAAGAAGCATAGAAGAAGAGGATGCTTAATGAAACCAACTGATTAAAACACATTTGATGCCCAATGTTGCCAATAGACTTAAAACATATAATCACAACAGTTTTTTAATCCATTCACCAAGTGAAAGAAAACTTCAGAGACTTGGACTCAAGCCAATTATGTCTAATAAGCGAGATTTCGGATGAGTTATGTACTTATTTAAATATAAATTATTTTTGGACACTATAGGCCATTTTAAGCTTCAACGTTTATTCATGTTGGTTCAGATTCTATGTATCTAAAAATTTATATCTCAATATATTTTTGCATATTGCAGCCTCACATGCAATACAAGCATCATGCTAGTAATTGTTTTGTTTAACTGGGTGGAATTTATTTAAACTAGAAACAATTTTCTACACAATTAACAAAGTAAAACAAATGACAATATCATACTGTAAAGAATCCATGAACAAAAAATTGATTGGTCCAGCAGCAGAAACATATTCATGACTGTTCCAACTAAATTGATGGATTATTGACCTAAAGCATATCCATGTTGCTTTTATAGATTAGTAAAGCAACACAATCCATCCATTCTTGCACTTATTGAGCATTTCCACTACCAGAAGACCATGTAATGAAGAAATGGAACTAGAGTGGTGTTGGTAGTCAGCAACAACCCCTTCATTTTTCATTAAGATGAAGGGAGATCAGCTCTCTTTTATGATTTACTTATTAAAAATTATAAAGAGTGACTTCAGAATCTTCGATTCTAAAAGTACTCTCAATTATAGAAAAGCCAGTGACATATTAGAAGCTGATGAAACCATTTTTTGATAATTAGCAGCTGTCAGTTCCATAATTTTTTATATAATCAATTCATCATTAATTAATCTATTTTATTATATATATGATTTAAGAAATTTAAAGAGATAGTATGCTAATTGGGGTTCAACGAAAACACATTTTCGATTTGTTTGAAGCTGGTTATTGATAAGATATTTCAAGTTCTGAAAACCCTAGAACTAAAGATGAATTGTTAAAGTAAAACTCTTATTAAAACTAAAGGTTCATATCCCGTTTGTAACTTAATATCTTATCATTATTTTATGAAATTGTATATATATATAGTTAGTGAAAAGCAAATAGATGAGTATCATTTGAAATTTTCATATGTATAGTTTTGTCAAAATTTCTGATGTTTCGGCGGCTAGAATGTCTAATTCCCTCTGTCGTTCATCGGCGGTCGAATGCCCTGGTCATCGGAAGGACAGTCTACTAAACATCCGCAACGGCGGATAGCAATCCCACTACGAGTTGGATCATAAAATCATCGGTGATTAAAACAACTAAATTTTTCCGATGCATTTGTCTCAATCGGCTAACTTTTGACTTTCACATCAAAACATTTTGCTACTAATTTCTCCGTAGTTGCAGACGGCAAACTATGAAACCCCCCGATTATTGTATTGACCTTTACGTTCCACTTTGTTGTTTCGTTGATCCTTGGGTTTTATCTTCTGTCATTGCGGCCGCAGAAAGAACTACCTTTTTGATTCAGACCTTACATCGTGGGGCGTGATGTCCTTTATGTTCCGTCGTTGCGGCTCCCAAAGAAACTAATCACCCAAAACGTAAAGCGCGCCACCCACTGATGTGGGCCGGTCTTTTAGTCGCATGACTGTAGTATTTTATCTTCCGCCGTTGCGGTTGTGCAAAGCACTCATCTGCCGATGTCTATGTTTTTCCGACTTCCGATTGGGAGCTTTCCCGCCCATATTTTAGGTCATATTTTTTCCGACCCTGATCGGCGAAGTGGTTGATTTGTAAAAGAGAGCTTAATGATTATTTCCATTTTCGGTTACATGATTTACAGGTAATGATAGCCTTTTGTGCATGCCTGTGAAATCGCAGATTTTACAGGCACACATTTAAATTATAGTTTACTTTATTTCTCCTATTATAAATAGTTTTTAATAAGATGTTGTTGTTTGTTTGAAACAGGTGGGCATGTCATCACTATCCTGCACAGTTTCAGGACATGTCTAATATCCTGGATTTCAGTTGGAAGACGTGGTTGTTCATTAGAGACTGGAATTTCGAACCAGCCATGAATTGGCCGGTCCCTTTAAGCTAGCAAATGTTTCAGTTGTTCCAAAATCGAATGATCTAGATGCTAGATGTCAAATAACAGTTGTTGCATGGACAAATTGACATTTGAAGATAAGAAAGCAGTTACAGAATTGATCATTCAGATGGCAGGTGCACTATTGAAGAAGATGATAATTAAAAGCATTAAGTCCTAAATGTTCGATAGTTAATGGATTTGATGGCTTATTTTTAGCTTTAGTTGCATAGAATGAGGAAAGGAAATTATTATCCTTTGTTATAAAAACTCTGAAAAACTTATTGTAAAATAGAGGATGGAGTGACTGAAGTAAAAATACTTGGAATACTATTTTGATGCTAGTTTTGTTCTTGGATGAAGTTTTATCTTTGGATCTGGGATGTGATTGGAAATCTCCAAGTTGATATCGTGACTGGTATTGTTTTGGATACTCTTTATATTTCAGTATATGATATTCTATTTTAATATTAATACAGTGTACTTGGTTATGCTTGTGATTATTAATCAGTATGTCACTTTGTCAGCCCAATATTATATTTGAATTAATATGTCGTTGTGACTGAATTTACTAGTGTTTCTACTATAAATTCAAGATATAAGGATATATATTTATGTCTGTTAGATATCATTTGTATTTTTACAGTGATTTCATACTGATCATTATCTCTTATTCAAATATCTGATGTTGGTTATTAGTTATTAATTAATTAGACACTTCAGAAAATTTGAAGTAATTGTTTATCTCAGTTTTTCTGATAAGTTATTTTGTAGTAGAATGTTTTAGTGTGTATGGCTTAAATATTTCTATTTAGATCCTACCCTTTATCTTTCTGTTCATTTTACATTAATTAATAATTAATATAATATTTAAAATCTCCCTCAGCTGAGATAGGATAGATAGGACAGTTAAGATAGTATAGTTATTATTATCATAGTATAGTTACATTTAACAGTTGTTAAATTTGTGTAATTCTTAGAATAATTTTAAATAATCTTTATATTCAGAAAACTCTTCAAAAAAAAAAGAATTTCCTGAAGAAAGCAATTTTAGGATACCTTAGGTAGTTGAATTTTAGAGTTTAGTTAGACAGAAATAACATTAGGATAGATTTTTGCTGAATTTTAGTTTCTCCTTAAGAGAAAAATTCAGCTGGTAGCAAGACCATAACCTGCGAGATTTTGCTACTCCAAACACACCGGATGCTGCTTTAAGCTGATTGTGTGGGAATAATCTCCTTGTTGGCCTAGGTCAGAAAATCAGGCCAACAAATGGCGCTAGAAGGAGGGCCTGTTAGTGATTAATTGCAGGAAAAATTAATGAGAAATTTTCAACTAGCCAACATCCTCCAAAAACCAGTAGATCACCGTTTATAGAAACTGTTAGGAGCATCCTTGAACGTGATCATATCACATCTCCACTTACTCATGAACAAAGCATTCAAACTTTGGAAGAATCACGACATATTCTTACAAGAGCATATGCCAATTAACTTGGTGTATCTCCGATAGATTATGGTCTACCTAGGCATCAACGATGTAATCCGCAATTGAACATAGTTTCTCAAGGTTTGCAAGAAGTTGATATCAATCCATGTTATCAAACTAGAATTCATCAAAGACAAACTTCTCAAACAAGCACTGCTAGAAGACTTGCTGCAGAAGGCGGTTTTGATCAGCCACCTTCTCCTCCTGAATCACCACCTGATAGTCCAAGAGCATCCAATTCAGGAAGTTCTTCATGTTCTGAAAGAATTCCAATGGCAGGAAACATACCTATAGGGGGAGGAGGAAATCCTCCACCTAATCCACCTAATCCACAACTCCCTTGGCTAAGAACAACTGCTATAGTTGTCCCTGGTGTACAGCATCCTTTTCCTAAACACTCAGATAAACTCCTCCCTAAGTTTAATCCAGATGACAAATTAAGAACCTGCAGAAGTGCATGTCAACAAATTCATGTTGGCTGTTCAAACCTTGAACATTCAGCATGAAGATGTAGTTTGTCGATTGTTTCCTTTAACTTTCGAAGGAAGAGCTTCTATTTGGTATTTTTCGTTAGTACAGGGATCAATCACAAACTGGGGTGAATTTAATAAAGCCTTTTTAGATAAATTTGGGGAAGATAAAACGCCTTCTCTTTTATCCTTAGAGTTATCTAGGATTAAAATGGAGCCTAAAGAAAGAATCAAAGGTTTCTAACTTTAAAAAACAAAATTCCAATGGCTTCTCAACCACCCGAGGATATAATTATTGAAAAAAATACGTCAGCTTTACCAAAATATTCTAGGATGTTCATTAAGAGAGCTGGGAAAACAACATTAGTAGAAACTTTTGAGGAAGCCATTAAAGTTGAGAAATATTATGTGTCCTATGAACCAGATAGGAGTGGGAAATTTGACACTTTTCCCCGTAGGAAGACTGAAAAACTCAATTCAGAAAAAGACAAAGCATTTGATATAGAACAGCTGCAAAATTCTATTCGGACATTAACCAATGAAGTTGTAGGGTTAAAGAAAACCAATTCTGAAGCTTCTCCTTCAAGGGGATATTTCATAAATCAGTTTAGACAAAACACAAATACAAATAATAAAAATACACCACTTGACATAGCAGCAAATGAAGAGATTTTTAAAACAATTCGAGCTGTTTTATCTTTATCTGAAACTCCTTCTAGTCAAGAAATAACTGAAAATGAAGAAGAAGAGGAATCAGAAAATGATGAAGAATCAGAGGAACCTCAACAAGTTAATAGTCATTTCTAGGACAGTCTTGTGAAAGAATATGATATTAAAAGTTCACCTACGGGACAACATGCCTATAATACTCGTAGTAGAGCATTCGCAAACACTCCTAGAGCTTCATCAAGTTCTACTACAAATAATGAAAACAATAATTCACAACCTAATAAACAAGCTCAATCTGGAAAACAGACTCAATCAACCAAAATTACCCAGCCCATTCAAAATGCTCCAAAATTAGATTTACAATATGATATAATTGAAGATTTAAAGAAGACACGTGCAAACATCAGTATGTACGACCTTCTTCAAATCTACCCAATGCCTAATAGTCATGTTATAAATCCTGCCATGAGTTGAATTATTCCTAATGCAAAACAAAATGTTGCTGCAAATAGTTCTAATAATGATTCAACAACAACTGAAAAAGGAAAAGCAACGGCTGACAAAGCCTCACTTATAGGTAAGAATTCTAAATCAACCACACCTCCATTCTTGCTTACCTTTGATATTTTCAATAGGAATGTTCATAATTGCATGGTAGACTCCGAAGCATCCTCCAATGTCATGCCTTTATCAGTATGCAAGAAGTTGAGTGGGAAATATGTTCCATCAAATTCTCAAATAACTCAATTGGACAGGACAAATGTGAATGTTGTAGGGGAAATGAAAGATGTCCTAGTTAGGATTGCTTGTAACCCTTCGGTTTATCAAATTATAGATATTGTTGTTGCAGATATTCCAAATGCATATGGGCTATTTTTAAGTAGGGATTGGTCTCAACAACTGAATGGATTCTTTGCCACGGATTGGTCAACATTATGGTTACCTAAGAATGGAAAGTCAAATCAGATAAAGATAAATAGAGAAATATATATGAAACATACTGTCACAGAACTGCATGATCCTATCGAACCTGTTTTATTTTCAGATTGCATTATGGGGAATTACATGTATGAATTGAGATTTGGTAATTTTAAAGATGAAAATTCTGCCTTTTCCGAAAAGAAACAACAATCTGAAATTAGAAATGTGACATCTATTTTTCCTAAATCTTCATTCAAGGAAACCATTAACGATGTACATAATCTAAATATTGTGAATATTATAGAAAGCAAATTGGTTGTGAATAGTTCCATTTGGACTTTATATTTTGATGGTACGAAATCCAAAGAGGGGGCAGGAGCTGGTTGCCTGTTGGTGGACCCTCAGGGAAATAAAACATGTATAGCTTGTAGGATGGAATTTAATTGTACAAATAATACTGTGGAATATGAAGCTTTAATACAAGGTTTGAAAAAAGCAATTGATTTGGACATCAAAGAGTTAATTGCATACGGTGATTCCAAAATCATCGTCAGACGGGTTCGTAACTCCATTCACTGCCTGTCTAAACATTTACAGAGTTATCAATGAAAGGTATGGAACCTAGAATTCAAAATCAAGAAGCAGATTTGTTGGCAAATGTAGCATCAAAATTAATTCCGTCAGAAAATCTTACACCAGATTTCTTTTCTGTTGAATTGATTTTTAGGCCTTCCATACCAGATAATATTTTCAATTGGCGTGTATTTGATAATGATGTGTAGGTACTGAATTTTTTGATGAATGAGGATACATTTAAAGATTCAACCATAGATGAAGTCACTCACGACGAAAATTTGCGGGATTTTTTGGTAATAAATGATTTTTGTTCAGTTGAAAAAGCTTTTGAAAAGGTAAAACCAGTCCCTAATTCAGTACTAAGATTAGAAAAAGTTTTTGATCTGCAGGATAAATTTAGATCTGTCCCTAATTGTAAAATTAATAGCTCTCAAATGAGGTATGAAACCATAAATTTAGGAACAGATCTAAATCCCCAATCTATAAATCTAGGAATAGATTGCAACCCCGCATAAAAAACAACATTCATAAAATTATTTCAGGAATTCAAGGATGTCTTTTCTTGGACATATGATGACTTGAAAACCTTCAACACACAAGTCATGCAACACATAATTCCAAATAAACAAGAGTCAAAACCTTTTCAACAAAAGCTAAGGAAATATCACCCGTCATTAGAACCAACAATTAAAAAGGAGCTAAATAAATTATTAGCTGCCAAGATTATTTTCCCATTAGGCATACTCATTGGGTAGCAAACTTAGTTCCAGTTAGGAAGAAAAATGGGGATATTAGATTATGTGTAGATTTTAGAAATCTGAATAAGTCTTCTGAAAATGATAATTACCCAGTTCCTCCCATGGAACAAATTATTCAAAAGGTGTCTGGATCTGAGATACTATCACTCCTTGATGGTTTCTCAGGGTACAACCAAATATTAGTCTCTCTAGATGATCAATTGAAAACTGCTTTTAGAACTCCATGGGGAACACATGCCTACCACAAGATGCCTTTTGGGTTAATCAATGCTGGAGCAACTTTTCAACGGGCAATGGATATTGATTTTAGAGGCTTAATTAACCATTCAGTCGTTGTCTATTTGGATGACGTTACTGTATATTCTAAACATCAACCTGATCATCTTAATCACCTTAGAAAGGTATTTGAATGATGTAGAAAGTTTGGAATATCCTTAAATCCTAAAAAAACAATATTTGATGTTTCAGAAGGTATCTTATTAGGTTGTGTGGTTTCAAAGCACGGAATCATGATTGATCCTGAAAGCACCCAAGCCATTTCAAAGATAACTTATCCTTCTAGCAAGAAAGAAATGCAATCATTTCTTGGAAAAATAAATTTTGTTAGGAGATTCATTCCCAGTTTCTCTGAAATCATTCATCCATTGCAGAAAATGATTAAGAAAGATGCTATTTTTAATTGGGGACAAACTCAAAAAGAGTCATTTCAGAAAATTTAGAAGCCATTTCAGAAGCTCCTAGCCTTCTAAGCCCAGATTTTAACAAGGATTCCATATTGTATGCTTTTACTTCTGATATTTTGTACGTAGCAGTTTTAACCCAATTAAATCAGCAAAATAACGAAGTTCCAATCTCCTTCATGAGCTCAAATTTCAAAGGTGCTGAAAATGTTTAGAGCACCTTGGATGACAGCCCTTCAAGAGTATGACTTAGAAATCAAACCCTCAACGATAGTCAAAGGTCAAGGACTATGTAAATTAGCTGTTGAAGCTGCTCATCTACCTAATGATAAAGCTGAAACTGTCATTGATGAAGTTTTACTTACTAGAGAAATTTATTTTTATCCTCCACCACAAGATTCCTGGTATATAGACATAAGAATACTTTTGGAAACAGGAACTACTCCTGATTAACTAGAACCAAAAAATAAAATAGCACTTATATTGAAATCTGCTCCTTATTTATTAATTGATAATGTTCTCTTTCGGAGAAATTCAGACGGAGTATTGCTTCGATGTCTAGACAAAGATGAAACAGAAGTAATTCTGAAAGAGTTACATTTTGGACCAGCAGGAGGTCATTTTGGTGGAGAAACTACTTTGCACAAAATTCTTAGGGCTGGTTATTATTGGCCTACCTTGTTTCGAGATTCCTATACTTTTGTTAGAAAATGCCAGGAATGTCAACTTGTTGTGGGAAGGGTTAAAAACATGCTCTTCCTTTACAACCTGTTTCAGTTGAAAGACCCTTTCATCAATGGGGTATTGATATAGTAGGGCCAATAAATCCTCCCTCATATAAGCAACATAAATATATAATAACAACAACTGATTATTTTACTCGTTGGGCAGAAGCTACGCCATTGAGGGTTGTAAATACCAATCAGGTTATATTATTTTTAGAATTCTTTATCATAACAAGATTTGGTATTCCAGATTCCCTCGTTTTTGATAATGCTTCATATTTTTCATTAGTTGAGTTTACCCAATTTTCCTTAGAAAAGGGGATAAGAATCAGGTATTCAGCTAACTATCATCCTCATGGAAATGGTTTAGCTGAATCAACAAACAAAAATTTATTGAAAATTCTCAAAAGAACTATTTCAGTTCACCATCGAGATTGGAATACAAAATTAGTCAATGTCCTTTGGGCAGACAGAGTAACTCCTAAGGCTTCAATAGGTAACTCACCATTTTTCTTATTATATGGAACTGAAGATATTTTACCACCGAATTTATTTTTACATTCATTACAGTTAACTCAGTCTATACAAGATGAAGAGTGTCTAGCAATGGAAAAGAGAATTAACACTTTGATAAAGCTTGAGGAAGAAAGATAAAAGTCAAAACAACACTTTACAAAACATCAACAAATTATGAAGTCTTGGTTTGACCAATCATTTAGTTCCAACCGAGAATTTCAGGTGGGAGACTTAGTTTTAAAGTGGGATAAAGTTCATGAGGACAAAGGTGATCACACTAAGTTTCAGAAGCTTTGGTTAGGTCCCTTTGTTATTTTTGAGAAAATAGGTCCAAGTACCTTTCGATTGCAAACACTTGAAGGTCAATCCGAAACATTCCGAGTGAATGGACTGATTCTGAAAAAATATTTCTGTTAATTTTATCTGTCTTAAAATGTATATAATTTGTTTGCTGTTTGTAAATAAATTTATTATTTTATACATAAACTAGGTTATAGTACAGAGAATTAAGGATGATAAGAAATTCATATAACTTTTGTAACTTTCGAACATCATTCTGTTATTTTCAGCTAGTTTTAACTTTGTTATTCAAATAGTTTAGACTGTCAATTTTTTGTATATAATCAGTCAGTAATCTTTAGTTAGCAGCTGAAGAAATAAATGTAAATAAATAAATCTTCAAGTTAAAAGGTCAGTTTGCTCATGAGCCTAAAAAATTATGATACTAGACTGAAATCTTTTAAAAAATTTGTTCAGGATGATTAAGGTTTCTTAAATCTATAAAAAACCTATCATTGTTTTATTTGTAAGTGTTACTCAGATTATTCCTCTTTTTTTATTTCTTATAAAAGGTGGGATAGCTTATTAAATGTATTTTTCGAAGCTTGTACTTTTGAAAAACTTTTACAGATCTCTGCCATTAGTCTTCAAAAGTGTTTACCATCTGAAATTTTTTTAGAATTTGTTCCAGTCAA
Organism: Pseudotsuga menziesii; assembly: GCA_001517045.1. Taxonomy (NCBI): domain Eukaryota; kingdom Viridiplantae; phylum Streptophyta; class Pinopsida; order Pinales; family Pinaceae; genus Pseudotsuga; species Pseudotsuga menziesii. The sequence goes on along the minus strand of LPNX011041976.1, from coordinate 179,940 downwards.
TAAAATGCTAAAGTGAGAGACGGAAGGTCTTAGTAATAAGTCGGTCTGATCAGAATCACAAATATCACTAGTATGACATTATTAGGAAACTAGTAATGTCTTTTGGTTTAAAAACCAAAAGATAAGGGGTCTCATCACGAGCCAACTGATTCATTTTCTGGTGATATTAATGACTGACATTACCATTTGGTCACCATGGTGGGTAATGATCTCTCATTTTATAAAATTTAAAAGATAAAAATGAATAAAGAAAATATAAATTGTGACTGAAGAATAGGAGGTCTCATCACGAGCCGGCCTAATCATGATCATCAGTGTTGTCTGGAATAACTTCATTTATGATCACCAGGATGATGGATTTTGATTTAAAAATTAAAAGACAAGAGGTCTCATCACGAGCCGGCTTGCTTATTTCAGACAGCTCTCGTGAATGATGCTATCACATTGGGACACCATACCTAGATAGTAGTCTTCAGTTAGAATTATTGTTTAAAGAAAAGAAAAATCAAACAAAAAGAAAATTATTATGTTTATGGAACAGATTCTGGAAAGTTTTCAGAAAAGTAAATTTCTATATGCTAATGGTGCAGGTTATTATTACTATGAAGTACTTTGTTTCGATCAAGATATTTTTAAGTTTATCCCTAACTAGATCTCTGTTTCAAAAGATGGAATATTTCTGAGTTATACTTATGAATATGAATAAAATAATGGTTTTATTTAGATAAAGAATTTTTTATTGTTTTTAATAAGTTTTAAGATTTTGTTTATATCATTGTAAGTTGTATGAGCAGAGATAACTAGTTCACCCAAGTCATCGCCATTTGTTGGCAGTCAGCAACAACCCCTTCATTTTTCATTAAGATGAAGGGAGATCAGCTCTCTTTTATGATTTACTTATTAAAAATTATAAAGAGTGCCTTCAGAATCTTCGATTCTAAAAGTACTCTCAATTATAGAAAATCCAGTGACATATTAGAAGCTGATGAAACCATTTTTTGATAATTAGCAGCTGTCAGTTCCATAAATTTTTATATAATCAATTCATCATTAATTAATCTATTTGATTATATATATGATTTAAGAAATTTAAAGAGATAGTATGCTAATTGGGGTTCAACGAAAACACATTTTTGATTTGTTTGAAGCTGGTTATTGATAAGATATTTCAAGTTCTGAAAATCCTAGAACTAAAGATGAATTGTTAAAGTAAAACTCTTATTAAAACTAAAGGTTGATATCCCATTTGTAACTTAATATCTTATCATTATTTTATGAAATTGTATATATATAGTTAGTGAAAAGCAAATAGATGAGTATCATTTGAAATTTTCATATGTATAGTTTTGTCAAAATTTTTGATGTTTCGGTAGCTAGAATGTCTAATTCCCTCTGCCGTTCATCGATGGTCGAATGCCCTGGTCATCGGAAGGACAGTCTACTAAACATCCGCAAGGGCGGATAGCGATGCCACTATGAGTTCCGTGGATCATAAACTCATCGGCGATTAAAAAAACTAAATTTTTCCGATGCATTTGTCTCAATCGGCTAACTTTTTACTTTCACATCAGAACATTTTTCTACTACTTTCTCCGCAGTTGCAGACGGCAAACTACGAAACCCCCCGATTATTGTATTGACATTTACGTTCCGCTTTGTTGTTTCATTGATCCTTGGGTTTTATCTTTTGCCGTTGCAGCCGCAGAAAGAACTACCTTTTCGATTCAGACCTTACATGGCGGGGCGTGATGTCCTTTACGTTCTGCCATTGCGGCTCCCAAATCCCTTTACGTTCCGTTGTTACAGCTCCCAAAGCAAATAATCACACGAAACGTAAAGCGCATTGCCCACCGATGCGGGCTGGTATTTTAGTCGCATGACCGTAGCCTTTTATCTTCTGCTGTTGCGGCTGTGCAAAGCACTCGTCTGCCGATGTGTATGTTTTTTCGACTTCCGATTAGGAGCTTTCCCGCCCATATTTTAGGTCATATTTTTTCCGACCCTGATCGGCGAAGTGGTTGATTTGTAAAAGAGAGTTTAATTATTATTTCCATTTTCGGTTACATGCTTTATAGGTAATGACAATCTTTTGTGCATGCCTGTAAAATCGCAAATTTTACAGGCACACATTTAAATTATAGTTTCTTTTATTTCTCCTGTTATAAATAGTTTTTAATAAGATGTTGTTATTTTCTTGAAATAGGTGGGCATGTCATCGCTATCCTGCACAGTTCCAGGACGTGTCTAATATCCTGGATTTCAGTTGGAAGACGTGGTTTTTCATTAGAGACTGGAATTTCGAACCAGCCATGAATTGGCCAATCCCTTTAAGCCAACAAATGTTTCAGTTGTTCCAAAATCGAATGATCTAGATGCTAGATGTCAAATAACAGTTGTTGCATGGACAAATTGACATTTGAAGATAAGAAAGCAGTTACAGAATTGATGATTCAGATGGTAGGTGCACTATTGAAGAAGATGATAATTAAAAGCATTAAGTCCTAAATGTTCGATAGTTAATGGATTTGATGGTTTATTTTTAGCTTTAGTTGCATAGAATGAGGGAAGGAAGTTATTATCCTTTGTTATAAAAACTCTGAAAAACTTATTGTAAAAAAGACGATGGAGTGACTGAAGTAAAAATACTTGAAATGCTATTGATGCTAGTTTTGTTCTTGGATGAAGTTTTATCTTTGGATCTGGGATGTGGCTGGAAATCTCCAAGTTGATATCGTGACTGGTAATGTTTTGGATACTCTTTATATTTCAGTATATGATCTTCTATTTTAATATTAATACAGTGTACTTGGTTATGCTTGTGATTATTAATCAGTATGTCACTTTGTCAGCCCAATATTATATTTGAATTAATATGTCGTTGTGACTGAATTTACTAGTGTTTCTACTGTAAATTCAAGATATAAGGATATATATTTATGTCTGTTAGATATCATTTGTATTTTTACAGTGATTTCATATTGATCATTATCTCTTATTCAAATATCTGATGTTGTTTATTAGTTATTAATTAATTAGACACTTCAGAAAATTTGAAGTAATTGTTTATCTTAGTTTTTCTGATAAGTTATTTTGTAGCAGAATGATTTAGTGTGTATGGCTTAAATATTTCTATTTAGATCCTACCCTTTATCTTTATGTTCATTTTACATTAATTAATAATTAATATAATATTTAAAATCGCTCTCAGCTGAGATAGGATAGATAGGACAGTTAAGATAGTATAGTTATTATTATCATAGTATAGTTACATTTAACAGTTGTTAAATTTGTGTAATTCTTAGAATAATTTTAAATAATCTTTATATTTAGAAAACTCTTCAAAAAACAAAGACTTTCCTTAAGAAATCAATTGTAGGATACCTTAGGTAGTTGAAAATAATTTTTAGAGTTTAGTTAGAGAGAAATAACATTAGGATAGATTTTTGTTGAATTTTAGTTTCTCCTTAAGAGAAAAATTCAGCTGGTAGTAGGACCATAACCTGTGAGATTTTGCTACTCCAAACACACCAGACGCTGCTTTAAGCTGATTGTGTGGGCATAATCTCCTTGTTGGCCTAGGTCAGAAAATCAGGCCAACAAGTGGAAAGGGAACTTTCTCATATTTTGGATTAACCTGGAAAAACTAAAGTTAAAAATCAGAATACCTGATCATTAATATCATCTATATGCCAACTATGAACCAAGTTTAAATACAAGACTAGGATTACAGTGGAATGCACTAGATTATATTGAACATATAACTCGTGAACCTGTCGTCACTAACATATAAAATGTAGCTTACAAGAAACATTATCGATGTTGTCTAATTAATATCGGCAAGTGATAAAATGATAAATATAGCTTTCATGGGATCATCAGGCTTATCTTTAACTACAAGGATCCAACCAATCAGGATTTTATTTGCAGTTTCCAGCTACCAACTTTTAGGGGATGGACACCTTGTGGAAAATATTTTGTGCTTGATATTTTTCCTCTAAGTTAGTTGTCTATAATGATTGACAGGGCTATGATCATCATCTTCATTGATACGTTTGTTGAGGGTTTATCCAGTCACATTGCACATTTGTATTTGGTGATCATTCTAAACAGCCCTTGCAATTATCCATATTGAGAAACATTTCAATGACTGGGTCTTCCCTTGCAGTTATCCATATCAGTTAAATTATCAAGGCATTAAATTACCATAAATCCTGTTTCAATCTTCCTATAAAAATAAGGTTACATTTCATACCATTACATTGTCTACATGATTAACATATGGAAATAATTCCTCATCTTTCAACAGTTTTTTTCAAATAAAATCTTCATTTTTCAACACTAGAGCAAAAATAGACATACAAGACATACAAGACATACAAGATAAAAACAATAAAATGCATGCTAAATATGTTGTTAGATTATACAATAATACATGTTGTTCTTTGTATTCATGATCAAGTTGTGATAAATAAATTAATTTCTCCCTCATTACTTGCATATATAGAATCCAACAAAGAATTAAATTAGTATAAAATTAACACAAGAATAGTTAATACAACTGACACAAACTAGCTCCTTCATCTTATCCTTAAGGTATTAATTGGAATAGAATATATATGCGTTTATCATCTTTTCATAGGAGTTGTCTTTGCACTCCCATTTTGCACTCCTCACTGTTGTACTTAACAGTCACATTGACCTATTTGCAGCCATCTATTGGAAACTAATGTGTCTCATCTTATCTTATCTTATGATCTATATTGTATTTAGTGAATGCAAATGTGTTGGGAATATTTGTTATGACACAATCATTTTATTACTATGTGGGCCATGACAAATGAGTTAAGCCATCTATTAGTCATTACGAAGACATCATTAGGAAGTTCTTTTCAGCCAGGTACATGGACCTCATGATTTATGGCACTATTTCCCTATTTGGAATTTGACAATAAAAGGATCCCAATGTGCTTAACAACATTGCTAAGCAAAAAGAGTAGGAAAACATATGAATATGTGTTTTTTATAAATTTATACCCTTTGAACCTAGGAAACTGAATCAAATAGAAAGACAATATACTTGGTTACTTCAAAATATTTAGAACACATGAATCACTCATCTATGTGGGGACTATTTATAAATTAGAAGGTATCCATACCTTGTATTGGACAAGGACATCATTATCTTTCATAGTCTATCTAACAATATTCCAATTCTCATCTTCTACAATCAAAATATCTTCTATCTTATCCATAGGACAAATCATTAGCATATTGAGTTTTGGCATTGGTCCATCATATAACTTCTTTAGTTGCATAAGTTGAGAACCTATCCCACCAACCATGCCTGAAAGTAATGGAACCTGCATGGGCAAGAAATTGATAAGCCACTTTAATATTTTTGAAATATCACAACAAATAAAGTAATCAAACTTCTATCAATGTTTTCATACAATTTAAGATCATATAATTAGATAATCATTAGTGAAGTACTTAACCATTAGAAACTATAAACTATCAATATTCAATACAAGTAAAAATTTGGAACCAAGAACCCCAATCTAATCCAAATAAATTATAAATCCATGATGGATATAATGAAAATACAAAATAAGTCCCTTAGTTGAGGACAAGCTAAGGGAGTCCATCCCAAGAATTTGCTATGAGTGGGACAAACGAGAACCATATATTATTGCATGGACACCTGTATTATGATGTACATGTTAAGCAATACAAAAGAGCATTAAGAGGTCAATGAACTAAACAATCCTATGGATGCTTGACAGCATAGAACAAAGAAAATTGACAATACTACTGAATAGAACCATACAAACTTTAATGTTCTTTACAAATCAGAATTTTCTTGAGATAAAGAAGAACATAGGACATGGATTATAACATGGTAATGAAAAATAGAAAATATGATTTACCTGGAGGCCCATGACATTGGAAGCTGTAGTAGGATTGTCAAAAGAATGGTGTGCCTCAAAACGTTCTGAAACCAAGGCATTCCAACAATCCAGGAAAACCTATAGCAAAACCAGAATAATCAAAAGAAACCCATCTTTTTTACCATGTAGTATTGAAGAAGAAAACACTAATTCACATTAAAAACCTACCTTGAAAATGTCTGTATCATCAACATAATAAATGTTGATTAAGTGCTGAAGACCCATAAGTAGTGCTGCCGAATTTTCGGGTGTAGTTTCAAGTATGTGAATGTGTGACTGTAGTGAAACAATCAAAGTTACAAATACTATTGCAAGAAGCAATGACACCATTACAAATAATTTGAGTCATGATGTCGACTATTAGTTTCAATCTTTCAGAGAAAATTACAAAGAGTTCAAGTCCAACATAAATAATTAATATTGTGATTGAACTCATAACGATGCATCACAAAAATAAATGAAGATGTCCAAATAGGTAAGACGATCCTTTACAGTAAAGTGATAAAAACCTTACCTTGTAAAATGTGGTAAAGAAGAGTGCTAAGTTAGGATTTAATAGTTAGGCATAAATTACTTTAATACCCAATGAGATCAATCTAACCTCAAAATGCCCTATATAAAACATAAGTTTAATGAAATAATGTGTTCTGCAACGAAGTACTTCCAAGTTTTTAAAATGTAAAATACCAACAATAAAATCTGTGAGATCTTTTTAATTTTAATTTTGCATACTGTTTTTTATCTAAAATATATTTGCAAGAAGAGCACTAGTAGTGTGGTTATAATCTCTACAATTGGTTTAGAAATCAAGTTGTACAAAAACATTGTTCTGCAGGGTCTCTATCAGATAGAACTCTATGGATTGTAATTCTAACTTCATAACTTTATTACTCAAGCCTATTTTGTTGTTTTGAAATAACTTTACTATTAAATACTATTCAATTGTTCAGATATGACTTTACTAATAAATTCTATTATCTTGTTTTTCATCTGCACTTGCTTCAGTCAATGATGCAATTGCCTAGTCTTTCTACTAGAAGCACTAGTCACTATATGTTAATCTTATCCAGTTTGTTTACAATGTCACACAGCCTTTATCAGTCCAAGAGGCATCACCTAATGATGCAGATGTAGTTTCAAAGAAGGTCCAAGAATAAGAGAACTTTTGTTCACTCCAATTTTTTCTCTGATTTTTACCTACAATTTCCCCTATTTTTGTTATTCAGTTCAAAATACTAACATCATGAGATTTGAAATCACAAGTCATCGGGAAATCCCTATTCTTCCATCCCTTTTAATAGTCAGAGTACAATAAACATGTCAAAATATTTTACAGAGTCTACAAAGCAACAATCCTTACCTCTATGCATTTTCAAATGTTATTCAATATTTTTATATTGGGCTAGAGTTATGGGATAATGTTATCCAAGATGAGAAATTAGTTTAAACAAGTGTACTGGACTACCAGTTTTCCCAAATAATGGAAGAATGCATGCAACTGATAGTGGATGAGGGTTAAATTCATATCAGTTTTGAAAAAAATTTGTATGATAGAATCATACATACACCTAAATATATTAAGGTCCCCACCCATATTAAAAAAAATCATCCCAATCATACTCTACATTGCCTTGTAGAATTCACGAGGAAATCCATCAATTCTAGGGGACTTTCCATTTTGCATTGAGGAAAGGGAAGCAAAGAACTCTTCCTTCATGAAATCTCCATCCAAATTATCTTGGTCACTAGTAGAAATGTTATTAGAGACCACCATAAAGTAAGCATGAATCTAACATGCGGTAAGACGAATATATATTCTGAAAATGCTCACTAAACATGCCTTGGTTGGATTCTCCTCAAGAGATCCATTAGCTCGATGTAAACCTATCACCCTCTCAGCCACCACCTTCTTCAAGAAATCAAAGAACCTAGAGCCTTCATCTCCCTCTTGAATCTGATATAGTTGGGAAGGAAACCCTCTGGTAGTTGGGCAAGCACCACCAACTCTATCGAAGCTGCATTCTCCTAAATAAGAATATTATGCAAATCTTCCTCAAGTAGGGTACGGATCTTCTCTAGCTTGTGTTTGACATTATTTATACCACTCCATAATCCTTGTTTTCTAGGGTGTCCTAGTCATAAGTTATAACTAGGGTACCTTACATTAATTGTAGGGAGTTTGTTGTATCAAAAATAGGCTGACCCAGCTGTTAAGGCATGGGTGGAAGCCTACATGTGTAAAGTTTGTCACCAAAACATAGGTATACCTAATATTATAAATTTATATGTTTTTCTTTTTCTTTTGAAAGTATCCATTATTTTCTCTTTTTTTATTCCTTTTAATGAGGTCCTCTAAAATACCAAAGGTACATTTCACTATTTCATTTTTTACATTGATTGTTTTATGTTGGGCCGTAATAATTAATGGACATACCCTCTTTTCTGTAGCTTCTCAATCATAGCACCTTAAGCTCTCATACGTGCCTTCCTTGATTTGGAATTGTACCTTACAGGGATTTGGTTTTAATCTATATGTATATTGAGAGTCCAGAGAAAAGACTGTGTTTTTTCCACATCTATTGTATGGATTTGGTAGGTTCTTGCTTCCTTGTTTTCTAGCATTTCTTCTAGAGAGTCATGAGTGCTGCAATTATTTGTTTCACATGGAGACTATTTTTTTTCTATTAACATTTATAATATCATTGTAGATTAGGAAGTCTTATTTGTTCATGTTCCTTCAAAGTGTCTTTCATATTAAATTTTTAACATGTTGGGGAACATCACAGTTATTATCGTCTTTCTTCATAGTGAAGACATTTTTCTTATGTTGAGATTACTATGTAGTATGTGTCTTGATGGAGGGATTCTAAGTTCCTTGACACTTCCCAATTTCTTGTTAAGAAATTATATTAAGATTCCATTTTTATATACTTGGGATCCATATTTTTTTCTGAATGTAGAATGTTTGATGACCTAGGTAGGAGCATTTAATTTTCTTGGTTCCACTTTCTAATATATCTGGATTAGGAATCTTAGGCATTGTCATCACTCAAGGATATTTCGTTTCGTAGCAATGAAATGTTTTTCCCAGCTACTTACAATGTGACACACATTAGAAACAATTTGGACCTTTAACTTGCTTGCAATTGTAGCAGAGTGTAATCCTCCAGAGAAGTAGAACCACTGGATGTTTAATTGTATAATCATTCATATAAACTCATTTGGAACTTTCTCTTTTTCTTTCCCATTTTTCATCATCCAAGTTGACTATGTTAGTTACATTGTCATCAAGAAAATAAATACAGTAGTTCAATCATCTTAAATCACTGTTTGGAGCATATATATATTTGAAGGAAAACAACCCAATGGACTGAAATCCCTCAAAACTGTGGCCCCACCCTCTAGAATGTTTTATTAGTGAATATCAGGTCATGGGTATTAAGCCAGCACAAATTACAAATTAACTTCCCATATCCTACATCAATGATCTAGCACAAATCCCAACAAGGCATGTATTCTGGTGACATCTTATAAGGCATGTGCCCAAGAAGAGATGGCCCAGCTGCAAGCCACAACCACAGATCCCATGCAAGGGAGGAGCAAGCCTACCATGATTTGAACCTAGGTCTTCTTCATAGCAACCACACCAAGTAGCCACCAAACAACATCTTTATGGACATGTATATGTGTGCTTGTGTGTTTGTGTGTGTGATGCAAGGGAGGCCTCCACACTATGTAGCTGGAGAACACATGTGTCCTCAAAATTTGAGGACACCTAATGTGCATTGAGGATTGGGACTAACTCATGTCATTGATGCAAAAGGGAATATAACCTTCAACATTCATATTGCTTATCACTTAGGGATTAGAATATTACTGTACCTCAGAGAAAATAGGATAACAAAACAATGGATATCAACTTGTAGTCCAGGATTCAACCCAGAGAGGATAGTTCACTTGAAATCTATCATTGGGGATGTGAAGTGTAGCCTTGAGGGCTAAAACATATGCTACCTACAATATTCCAAGTGAGATATTGAAGAACATGTCGAACAATAGAGTCACAGTTAAACAGAGGGCACAGGAATATAGATCTGAGATCCTGAAATGAATTCAATGAGATCCCCTTAGCTTCTCGGTTCAAAATACATAATTTATTGAATGTTTCCTCATCAAGAAGTTTGCACAAAAAGTAAAATATAATTCCTCTAAGCCCAAGAGTCTTCATTTTTTGTCCACATTCCTTATTGTTGTTCATGAAAAAAAATTAAAGTCTCTTTGGGGTTCAGGCTGATTACAATTTTCTATCCCTGATTTAGCAGGGGATCTGCATGGGGTATTATAGGGTGACAGAGCCATGTTTGAAGACAATTCTTGAGTCCCAAGTCCAGGATCAGGTTACTAACTTACTACATAAGGATTTCATCACATGCATTTATAGGATACTGAGTCTTGGGTTGAACCTTATTGAACACAGTTGAAATACCATTGTCCATTGGCTTCAATTGAGACACACCCCTTGAAGGCAACATATCGACAGTCTGAATATAAAGGACATGTTTTATCCTTGAGGGATAAAACATGTGCTACCTACAATATTCCAAGTGACATATTGAAGCACATGTCAAACAATAGAGTCACAGATAAACAGATGGCACAGTTATTTAGATCTGAGATCCTGATATGAATTCAATGAGATCCCCTTAGCTTCCCAGTTCAAAATACACAATTTATTGAATGTGTCCTCATCAGGAAATTTGCACAAAAAGTAAAATATAATTCATCGAAGCCCAAGAATCTTCCTTTTTTTCCATATTCCTTATTGTTGTTCATGAAAAAAAATTAAAGTCTCTTTGGGGTTCAGGCTGAGTTTTACAATTTTCTATTGCTAATTTAGCAAGGGATCTACATGGGGTATTAGAAGGTGACATAGCCATGTTTGAAGACAATTCTTGAGTCCCAAGTCTAGGATCAGGTTACTAAGTTACTACATAAGGATTTCATCACATGCATGCATAGGATTGTGAGTCTTGGGTTGAACCCCACTGAACACAGTTGAAAAACCATATTCCATTAGCTTCAGCTGAGACACACCCCTTCCAAAAAGTCATGGATCTTTGTATCAGCTCTAAGATACATCAAAAACATGCCTGCATAAACTTATCTACCAGCAGCAAAGATTTGTTGTTGATATAGGCTGGCGCATATTCTTGGATCAAGGTAGAACTATCAATAGATATTAGAAACAATGGTCTCTTCCAAAACTAGAATGAGGAAAATCATGTGATTTCCTAGTGTGGAAAAGAATCTTTGTCGACTGGCTCTATGACTGTCTGAAGCCAAAAAGGAATGAGCATTGAAAGACAATCAAGCTAATGTTAGTGGGGAAATGAAAAAAAAATGAAATCGAGCTTTCACACATCCTATATATAATGACATCCAAAAAATTACACCAGAATGCTAACAATAAATTGCATCCCTATTCTTGACCTTATGAAACCATATTATTTAATACGACTTTCATAAATTGGAAAAAATATTCCAAATTAAATGAAAAAATTGTTGAAAGAACTATATTTTTTTATTCTTATTCTTTTCATATTTTGAAATAATGAAAGATATATCTCAATCTTCGTTGGAAAAGAAATAAGACAGATATGACCCACCATCTTTACAACATCCTAGTCTCAATAAACAAAATTGGACAAGAATATTGACCAAAACTTATATCAATACTCTTGCAGTAACAAAACATTATGTAAACCAACATTCATACTTCAAATATATGTTAAAATAAAGAATAAAATGATGGTACGAATTTTGCATGAGTTAGTTCATAAATATCAATTCAATCCATACAAATATTGATCTAGGAAGTCATCGGCTTACCAAATTCATCAACTACAGAATAGATACTACCAGAGGAAAGAAGCCTTGCACTAATTGTCATAGACGTTGATCACAATATTGTATCCACAACACTATTACTGTAAATGGATACACGATGTACTGCCTATAAAATGGTTCAAAATTTCCCAGATTTGGGAAATATTTGCAGATATCCTGAAAAATCAAACCCTCCATATAGAAAGGTTTCAAATGTTGTAATTTAGGAGCAACCCTGCCATGATTTGAACATGGTTATTCTTCAAAGCAACCACTCGAAGATGCCACTAGTGACTAGACCACAACTTGATGGACATGTATATATGTGTGTGGGTGTGTGGGTGTGTGTGTGGGGGAGAGAGAGAGAGAGAGAGAGAGAGAGAGAGAGAGAGAGAGAGAGAGAGAGAGAGATTACAAGTACATATTTCTGTGATTTATTTTGGGATCCAATAGTAACAATTACCAATTCTTAAGAACTTGGCATAAAAACCATCAGAATACCGTATGCAAGACACACACATCATGTAGATAGTTTGCATAGGGTAGAAACCAAGTCATATTAAATTTGGAATGGATCTTGATTTTGTAGGTTTCATGTGGTGCATGTTACAACAAAAGAGTGAAAATTGAACTGATATAGGAATATAGTAATATATGGTTTATTTCCTTTTCCTAAACAATGTGTGTATATATGAAGATACTATATTCATGTTGAGAGCATTGTTTGGTTCTATGTTGTATGAATTAAATTGGTTTGTGAATTTTAGGTAAGCTTATCAGATCTAGGTGATTCAGCATGTTAATGCTATGAAGGCCATGTATTCAGTTATGAAGCCCTTTCTACAATCCTACAACCTTTCACAAGTCATTTCTTTAACTCTGACAAGACAACAAAAATACATGTACAAGCTAGGTGTTTTTGAATATTTATAATGTATACAAAGAGGCATGTACACTTCCATGCAATCAAATATATGTTTCACTTTGTTTCCTTTTTCTTCATCCTTTTCTCTATTTGATTTTCCATTGAATTTCATACCACCGTAGGACATTATAAGTAAGGTTTAATGGTGGTTGAAATAAGGATTATGGGACATTCATGATGTAGGAAAGATAAAAACACACTATTGCCACAAAACATGGTTACATTTCATATACGTGAAATTTACTACTATAGCCAAAGTATAATACCATATTAATGGCCAAATTTACCACAAAATCTCCTAGTTGCTACTTAGAGGATGGATCCCTATTTGAATCTTTCATTGATACCTAAAGCAGAATTACAGATGCTTTAACAAAATGGTCTATCATCCTTACACATCTTCATCGATAATTTCCTTTTAGAAAAATCCCAATCATGAGTCCTTCTTGCCATAGCCCAATTTTGATAAGATAATTATATACAAACAAAAATACCCTTCTGAATAGGAAAGAAGTTCAATGCAACCTTCAAGGCTTGGGAATATTTCTGAGAAATGGCTTCGAGAGGTCTTGGAACAGGGGAGACATGATGGTGTGTGTTAACAACTTCTAACTTGCAGAGTGTCGAAAGAAACATGGTGAAGAAAAATGATGGTTATTTGGACTTTGGTTAAATATGACAATGTGAATGTATGATAAAGGGTGCATAAACGATGAAATTATCTCATAATCCAATGGTATAGAACAAGGATATGAAAATCAATGGTGTAGAATAGATCCACTCTGTGAATATGCACGGGCGATAAAGGTATGTAGAGATAATTAACAAAGCATGAGGATCAACGGTTATGGGATCAGGTTGGTAAAATCTATGGTTTGTGAGAAGTCCGCTCCATAAAGTTGCGTGTTGTTAAAAAAAAAAAGCCCAGCGGAATGTGTACATGCAAGTTGATCCAATGGCTCAAGAATAAAGTGGGTTTTCATCAATGGTTGTTATTAGATCCGGAGGCTAGAGTTACACGGCAGTTGAAGTAGAAAGTGGTAGTGGAATAATAACCATGATACACGTGGCAGCTTATGGTACATTCCGCGGAGAAAAATGGTTTAAGAAAAACCACTAGAAGGAGCCTCCGAAATGGACTTCTATATAAAGTGAAGTTGACTTATTTTGAAAAATCATTTTTTATTTTACATGCTAGGATGAATGAAAGGGACCGCCCATCATCCTTTCATAGTCAACTTCGGGTACATATAGTTACATTCATAGGTAAGCTTCGAACACTCAAGCTTCATTCATAGAATTATCGTCATTTTTTCTATTATGGAGAAAGAGAAAGGGTTAGAAGGTCTTACCCATGTCTTGGATGAAAGAGAAGAATTCTTGGTTGATAGAGATAGAGGCGTATATGAACCATTCCTGTCAGTGGGAAATTTTTCAGTTATTAAGGAAAGACTGTGGCGGTATAATTCACAAGGAAATGATATTTTGAATGCCTGCAAGTCATTTCTATATTATTTCGCCATTGACCAAACCCTACCCTTTCCTGAATTTGCTAAGTGGTGTGCAAGTAATTACTCATCTTCTGAGAGAGTCATTGCGAGTCGTTCCAAATCCAAGATATTGTGTAGAATTGATGCAAAATCTATCCGTGAATTCCTGAATTTGCCTGATAATTACCCTGATAGTGGTGAGTCTGTGAATGAGTCTGTTTTGGATGAAGTATATAGAGGTTGTAAAATTGAAGTTCGATGTGAATTTTTTTCTAGTATTCTTAATGAAGGTCAGTCATTAGAAGGTCTCTTTTTTCCATATCGTATTCACATCTTCAAAGAGGAGGTCCAATTGGTTGTGTCTTTGGTGTGTCAGGTTTTAGGTCTAGATGATGACTTTCATGTCAGTGAGGTTGTCTTGGTTTTCTTATTGAAAATGAGTTCAGTTAGTCTTGAGTCTGAGTCCCATTCAGTCCATGTCTTCAGTTTAGATGAATATTTAGTAGAGGATATCCATATCCAATTAGTCCAGTTCTCAAAGGTTATATTTTTCAAGTATCAATCATATTTTTTGAACATGTTATTATGTTCAAATGTAACTAAATTGCAATTCTTGAATACCATATTCTCTTCGGATCTACCGAAGCGAATCAATATGTTCGAATTTGTAAATTCCATTATGTCAGAGATATATAAGTTACCATTTGATGAAGTATTTCCCATTGAAGAAATGAAGATTATGATGCAATCGTCCTAGAAGACAAGATTGGGGACTAGTTTTTGTATAAATACTTTACAGTTTTGAGAGTATATGGTTTCCCTGGAGAGCCTTACAAGCTGCCTGCTTTCCTTACCCCTAGGATCTTTGCATTAGAATACATGAGACAAACATTACATGCAGAAGGGGAACATTTTGGAGCTTTCAAAAAATCCTTCAATATAAAATCCCCCCTTAAAGTTGGTTCATTCATCTTTAAAAACAAGGCTGCCCTGGTGATTGTGGAGAAATTATTGGAAAATATGGATTTTCAAAAGGAACAAAAGGTCAATTATGATCCTTATCATATAATTTCTCTAAGAAAACAAGCAAATAAAAATAAACCATTTGATCACCAGGTTGTTGAGGGTTTAAAGGAAGTAGCCAATTTGTCTCACTTTGTGGAAAATCTAGGAAGCAATGAGAGTACAAGCAGTGGATCATTTACAGTGTCTCAAATGCCAGAAAGTTCTAATGTTTTAATTAAAAGAAGTTTTTTTGAGATTGAAAGTATGGAAATAGATGAAGATAGTTCGCATAAGAAGACCAAAACATCTCAAGATGATAAAATTTCAAGTGAAGTAGTTTCAGATGAGTTGAAAAAGGTAATTTTGATTCCTAAGAAGTCAATGCAGATGAATCAGTTTTCTTTTGAAAATGCAAATAATGCAGAGTCCAGTTCAGTTTTTAAATCTAAAGCAGAATTCATGACTAGCTATGTAGAAAAGCAGAGACAGTACCTAGAAGAAAATAAGAATCTACTCCCCCGAGTGAGAATTCTAAATAACCCAAAGAATTCCCTGATTTCCACTCGGGACGTAGAGAGAAACACTTTAAAATTAGCTATGGTAAGTGACAAAAAAGTGGCCGAGATGGAAGTAAGATTGGATAAAATTAGTGTACCTAACAAAATACAGCTACATAAATAGACATGAGATAGTATTTATTCATATTTATTACATGCCATGGTGAAAATTAACAAGTTGCAAGTTTTGGTTGATAAATTAGAGGTCCAATTAAAGTACAAGAAAGTTGAGAACAAGGTGAATTCTATTCAAATAAAGAAATTGCAAGCAGATATCGTAAGCTCAGGTGCTGAAATAGGAAATACACAAGCCATCAGAAGACTTTTAGAAGAAAAAGATAATTCCCTCCAGGTACTAAAGAAGAAGTTGAAAATCCCAAGTTTCGAACATGTTCAGTCATCAGAGTTGTTAGCATTGCAGGAGGAGAAAGATACGATTCATCTGGAAATGATGGAGTACAAGGGAAAAACTATGAAGTTGCAAGAAGAAAGGAATAAATGGGAAACAAAGAGAAATGAATTAGTGGCACAAATTTCACGGTTAAAGAAAGACCATAATGATGAAAGAGAGATTATGGAAGAGTTAATGAGCCAGAATCCTATTGATGAAGATTTGACCATTGTAAAGATTGAAAAGCCTTTAAATGGTTTTTCTGGTGATGATTTACTAGTACCCATGTCACAAGTAATCTTGAAGGATGTAGAGATAAGGGAATTAAAAGAAGAAAATGAGAAAATCAAATCCGAGCTGACTAAAATGGCTGAAAACAAGAATAAAATATTACAGGATAAAGGTCAATTACAAAAGAAGCTTAATGAATTAAAAGAAAGGAATACAGGAAAGGGTCCTCTTCAGAGATCCAAGCATATAATCTAGGGTACATTGTCTATGGATATTACTAAGTTCAACCATTATTTCAATTTCATTGATGATCAAAGTACATTGGTTAATTTAGCTAATCAAAGATTAAAACTAGTAAATGAAACCATGGAGAGGAAGCCCCTAAGTATAGCTCAGAATGCATTGAATTTCTTGAATTCATTAACTTATCAAAAATTACAAGATATAGGAATCAAAGACAGAGTGGCTATGGTACTGTGGTAAAAAATGTTCATTCACAAACATCATCTTATGAAGACAATACAAGATAAGGTTGATGAGATGACTTCGTGTATTAATGATTTCAGGCATGCTTTCAAAGAATTGTTTGAGGATGGCCTTTCCTCTTTCTGGAACTAAGAAGGAAGACTTTTTTCTCAAGAACATTACCATGGCCTACTAGTACAAAGCTGTATGGATCACTCCAAGTTTGAAGATTTGGTAAAGGGATTGACGGGAAAATTCATCATGGACAAGTTGACAGAAGACTTCAAGATATTGCAAAAATTTCTGATCGTCAGAGGCGGGTTGCCTACTATGTCTTATGAAACCTATATGGATCTGGAAGTGTCTATCCAATAAATGATTGAGTACGACATCCCAAGCACAGAACAATGGAGAGCCATGGAAAGATTCGGAAAAACAAAGTATATTCTTCATCCATGAAAACAGGTGTTGTGCGCTATGGAGCTACTTGTTCGAGCCTTGTTATCACCAAGTTGATTTTAATTAAATGATCTGTTATCAGGATCAAAGCAATTAGTTTATTCCTAGTTGTTAGGGATATAGTTACAAATACTTTGATTAAACAGATTATTCAGTTATTAAATCTTCTTGAGAAGAAATCATTTATGTATATATTTGCATTTACTTGATGTATTGGGGGTTGGAACCCATTTGTTGGATCAATGTTTTTGAGGACAGATAATTTTTGAAATAACAAATTTGAATGCATGTGGGGTTATCATAGATTCTTGTGCTATTTACATTACATTCTGTATTTTATTTCCTATGTGATCGTTTTTTTCGGTGTTACATTCCATTTTGTTTGCCTCGTATCTGAAGTGTAGTGTTGAATGGTTGGAATTCATACTTGTTGTGATATGACTATTGTTTCAGATATTTCATAAATTTTTCTACTAAATTTAATATGGAATTCATCTTATGATGTGTGGAAATTGAACCCAGTGATAGATTAATTTTACTCACAACAATTAACAATTGATCATGCAAAATCACTCACAAAAGAGACTGAAATTGGAGCTAAACACTAAATTGTATTAACTCAGTGTACAATAGCCAACCCTATAAAATAATAGGTTGTTGTATAAATAAAATACATCAAGGATTCGAATGCATGAGGATCAATTCAAATCTAGCATAAAGCAGGCTTACTAAAATTAAGCAAATCCCCCATAGGTGTAAAAAGTTGATCCCAAATCTGTCATGGAGCTCACGAATTAGAAAAATGGATTAGGAAAGACAAAGAGTGGAGGATGAAGAGGACAAAAAACTAGTTCACCTCACCTAGTCAAACTTTCCCTATTGCCTTAAAACACTGAAAAAACAACTAATAAAGCAGAAAAAGTAGAAGGGCACCTAGGAGACCAGGAATAAAGTAGAATCGATTCCTTGAAGTTTCCCAAGCACTACATGGGTCAAATTAGGCAATTTGGACCACTATGGATAGGTAATTGACAACTTGCATAAGGTGGGACACATGAACTAGGCAAATAAGACAAAAATAATTAAATTAATGTCTAAGGTAGTAAACTATGGGTTGATTATTCTAACACCCCCCCTTAAGCCTGACTTATGAGTAATATATCAGAAAATTATAGGGCCTAGCAACAAGTCTTAGTCACCCTTTACATACTGGATGTCCATTTAAACAAGGAAAGAGGCAAAACCAACTTGGGAAAATCCTCCCTTAAACATGGACTTTAAAACAAAATTTGGAAATCTTGTCTTCACTCATGCTTCATAGCATGATCAGCAATCCTCAGCAGTGATTTGAGATTTCTGAAGGTCTTCTCACAAAATGTTTTGGTGAAGATATTATCTACTTGTTCTGAAGATGAACAGAAGAGTAGGTGAATGGTGCCATCATGCACAAGTTCTCTGATGCAGTGCATATGGATCTCAATGTGTTTGGTTCTCTGCTTCTGAACTGGATCTTTGTAGATTCGAATGTTACTTTGGTTATCACGGTAGATGGTAGTTGAGTACTCTGATTCAAATCCACACTCTCCAAGTAAACCCTACAACCATAAACATTGAGTTGTTGCATTAACAACTCCTTTGTACTTTGCTTCTGTAGATGAGAGTGCAATGGCACTCTGTTTCTTGCTTTACCAGCTGATTGGCCCTTCTGCAAGCATGAACACATATCCTAATGTGGAATTTATATCTGTGCTATCACCTACCCAATCACTGTCAGAAAATCCAATCAAATCAAGATCAGATTTTGCTTTATAGAAGATCCCATGTGTCCTTGTTCCCTGAACAAAGTTAAGGATCCTTTTGGCTGCTTTCCAATGGATCTCATGAGGCTGATCCATGTATCTAGAAGCCACAATTACTGCATAATAAATATCAGGTCTAGTATGTGTCAGATACAACAAACATCCAATCAATTGCATATACAGTGTATTTTTTACCATAGGTGAAGAATCGGCTTCTTCCAGCTTCACTCCTGAAAGGAAAAGA
>LPNX011041976.1:110841-160278 GCA_001517045.1 Pseudotsuga menziesii | reverse complement strand
TCTTTGCCACTGGGGAAAAGGTCTCATTGTAATATATGCCATGAACCTGTGAGTAGCCCTTGGCTACCAATATGGCCTTGTACTTCAGTGGTGAACCATCAGTAGAAAATTTGGTCTTATAGACCCACTTACACTCGACTAACTTTCTCCCTGGGGAAAGATCCACTAGCTCCAATGTGTTGCTCTTCTAGAGTGAGTTGAACTCCTCCTTCATGGTTGTTTGCCATCTTGGATCTCCTGCTACTTCTTCATATGTTTTAGGATCAGACTCCACCATCAAATAGCATTTTTTAGAAAACATAGGATCCTTCATGCACAGACCACTCTCAAATTGAGATCTAGTCCTCCTTGGGTCATTGGGATCCCCAGCTAGCTCTCCTGCTGCATGTAGTGTATTGGATGCCCATTTTGGCCTTGTAGGGCTGTTAGGGTCTGGAATAAACTCATCTCCATCATAAAAATCAGAATAAGAATGTTCAACAAACTCTTTACTTACTTCTTGATGTTCAGGTGGAGAAGAGGCTTCTCCAACTTCCACTGCTGCAAGGGGTTCTTCTTCAAACTGAACACACCTTTGTATGAAGGCTTTGTTTGTGCTCAAATTTATCAGTTTGTACCCTTTTTAATCTTTAGAGTATCCAACAAAAAGACACTCTTGGATTTGGGGCTGCAAAGCCTTCCTCTTCTCTGTTGGAACTCTAGCCCAAGCCTTTGAGCCAAAAAATATTGAAATGGGTCACATCTGGCTTGTGCCCACTCCATGCTTCGAAGGGAGTCATACCATCAAGCTGTTTATGAGGCACCCTATTCTGAATATAGGCTGCATAGTTGATAGCTTCGGCCTAGTACTTTGGTGGTAAAGTTTTGGCCTCCATCATGCATGTTGCCATCTCCTTCAGTGATATGTTCTTCCTCTCAGAAACACCATTTTGCTGTGGTGTGTAAGGGATAGAATGTTGCATCTGAATACCTAAATCTACACAATAATTAATAAAATCAGACTTGACATACTCACCACCATTGTCAAATCTGAGGACCTTGAGTTTCCTTCCAGATTGGTTCTCAACCAAAGCCTTAAAGACTTTGAATAGGACAAAAACTTCAGACTTGTGTTTCAGGAAGTAAACCCAGCAATACCTGGAAAAGTCATAAATGAAATTCAATGCATATTTGGCTTGACTCATGGACATATGAGGAAATGGGCCAGAAACATCACTATGGATCAGCTCGAGGGGTGCAGAGGTTCTCTCATGACTAGCTCTCTCAAATTTATGCTCTGGGTGTTTTCCTAGGATACAACCTTGGCAGACTCCTTTGGAAAATTTTATCTTGGGAAACCCTATGACCATCTCTTTTTCACTAATATTAGAAAGATATTTGTAGTTTAGGTGGCCAAATATTTCATGCCAAAGCTTGCTAGCCTCATTAGCATGAATCAGAAGAGCAGAGGGGTTTGAGTAGGGTAGGAAGTGTGAGAACATGTATACCTTCTGAGCATGATTTGCAACTCCTTTTGCAATGACTCTACCACTTGAGATCTCTGTGATCTCAACTTCATCAGGGGAGAATATGACTTTCTTAGGAGACCCAGTGTGGGTTATCTAGTACACTGACAAGAGGTTGGGGGCAAGACCAGGCACATACAAGACATTTCTGAACTGACCATGATCAAGATCAATCCTCCCTTTGCCCAAAATTTTAGTGAGAGAGTCATCTCCCAATACTATAGGTGGTCCTTTCGACATGTCAAGTGAGGAGAAGGCCTCCTTGGTCGAAACCATGTGTCTTGAAGCTTCAGAATCAATGATAAAACTGGGTGAGCTTGATGTGCCAGCAACCAATGCATGAACTCTCTCTCTGTCATCTGAACTTGATCCTCGTTCTCTCTTCTTTGAGCTATCTGGAAGGGAGATTCCATTCTTCTCCAGGAGTTGGGTCAGCATGTCTATTTGCTTCTTCATACAAGAGCTTTTAGTGTGATTTCCCTTATTGCAGTATGCGCACTTGCTCATTTCACCTTTGTTTTTCTTCTTCTGGTAGTTCTTCTTGGAACCTTGTGGCTCCTCCGGAGACTGTTTCTTGTCTCTATTTTGCTCAGGTGGATTTTTAGCTTTCTTTTTTATTTTTGAATCCACCTTCGAATCTCCAGCAATTAGAGCTTGATCTTTGGATGGTTTGATGGTCCCCATCATCACCAGCTTATCCTGTTCTTGTGTGAGAGATTCCATGAAATCTGCAAGGCTAGGCATCTTCCAGGTTCGAGCTATCAGTTTTTTGGCATAGAAGGTCGAAACAAACACTGAATAGTCAGGGCCTAGATTCAAGAGAATGGCCAGGACGAGCTGATCATCCTTCTTTTCGATCCCACACCGTTTTAGCTGCAAAACAAGTGCTTTGAACTTGGAGAAATATAGCTGCAGGGATTCAAAGCTATTTGGACTCAGAGAAATCAGCTCATTTTCAATTTGATGTCCCCTCATCTCATCTATCTTTCCAAAAACATAAGAAATATTCTCCCATAATTCATTCGGTGATGTCAATCCATCAACATGGAAAAGGAGGTCTCTGGAAATACTCAGACACAGGAGACCATAGGCCTCATCTCTCCTGTTGTGCCATTTTATCTTCTCTGCAGCTGCATTGGGCTCTGTTTCTGTTGCCATAGTTACCCTGTAGAGGCGTTTCTCTCTCAATAGTATCTCCATCTCTGCTTTCCATTCAAATAAATTGAAGGGAGTCAAGATAGTTTTCTGTGATTGATCCATAGCTTAGAAAATTTGTCCCGGCTGTCAATAGAAGGCTCCCAGTCACTGATGTCGAACCTGCAAAACAATTTTGAAGGAGATAAATTGATCTACAATATCTGTGATACCATGTGGAAATCGAACCCAGTGATAGATTAATTTTACTCACAACAATTAACAATTGATCATGCAAAATCACTCACAAAAGAGACTGAAATTGGAGCTGAACACTAAACTGTATTAACTCAGTGTACAATAGCCAACCCTATAAAATAATAGGTTGCTATATAAATAAAATACATCAGGGATTCGAATGCATGAGGAGCAATTCGAATCTAGCATAAAGCAGGCTTACTAAAATTAAGCAAATCCCCCATAGGTGTAAAAAGTTGATCCCAAATCTGTCATGGAGCTCACGAATTAGAAAAATTTCTTAGGCAAGCTAAAGAGTGTTGGAATGACAACTCATACATGCTTTTCCAAGGAGAAAAGAGTGGAGGATGAAGAGGACAAAAAACTAGTTCACCTCACCTAGTCAAACTTTCCTTATTGCCTTAAAACACTGAAAAAATAGGCAATAAAGAAGAAAAAGTAGAAGGGCACCTAGGAGACCAGGAATAAATTAGAATTGATTCCTTGAGGTTTCCCAAGTGCTACATGGGTCAAATTAGGCAAGTTGGACCACTATGGATATGTAATTGACAACTTGCATAAGGTGGGACACATGAACTAGGCAAATAAGACAAAAATAATTAAATTAATGTCTAAGGTAGTAAACTATGGGTTGATTATTCTAACATGATGCTCTATATTGATGGACTGTTCATATTTCCTCCTTTTCCACCTGAACTCAATGAATGATTGTAATTAAGTGGTTATCTTGCCTTTGATGAAATATCATGCATGCGACCTTGTGATATCTTTATGTATTTTGACTCCATTTCCCAATGATGATGTGTATCATTTCAACCGTCCAATATGATGTTTAAGTGTTGATTTTATATCTAGACTTGTTAATTTTATATTTGAGAGATCCCTCTCTGAAAAGGAAAGCCAGTTTCTTTCTGAAGTGGTTTTTGATGTTACCTTGGGATTTACCTTTCACAACCTGGGTACATTCTGAGTGCTAACAAATTGGCGTCGTTGTCGAGGAACGAAAGTGCAAATCTTCCCTGGGAAGAACAACAGAGTTTTAAAGATCAAGAAAAGATTTCTGTGGGAAAACAGGAATTTTTGTCAGTAGAGAAGGTTGTATATTTGCCCTGGCAATTCCATTGTAAAATTTTTCAAATTTTAAAAAGTCATTCTGGCTTTGAGAAGACATACATGAGGTAATTCTAACACTGAAATTTTAAAGAGTTTGGAAGATCCAGAAAGGTTATTTAAGAAAAAAGATAAAGAAAAAAATAGATTTCCCTTTGTTGGGTGTGTCATCTTCTCAAGATTCTCCTAATATTTTTTATCCAGAATGGGAAGTTAATGTTGGAAGAAGTTTGTTCAAAACTAAGTCTGAGTCTGATCTTAAAAATACTGAATTTAATTCTTGTAGATTAGAATCTTATTTGCTAGATTCCCTTTGGAGAGATTTACAACAGTTTATAAAAGTTGAAAGACTTGTTTTTCAAAACACTCAAAAGTCCTCAGTACCTCTGAATCCACCTAGACCAATGGAAGCCAGATTTGCTCCCTTGCGTTTTCCTGCTTTATTACACGACCTTCCTCAAAATTATTCCCAAAGAATTTCCTAATTTGATGGAGAAGAAAACATAACCACAAAACAACATGTGGCTAAGTTTGAAGATTTTGTTGACTTGGAGGAAGTCGATTATGCAGATGTCAAAATGCGGTTATTTGCTCAAAGTTTATCATGTGAAGCGAAGAAATGGTTTAAAGACTTGCTAGACAGATCTATATTGAATTTCCAAGATTTCTAGAATGCATTCCTAGAGAGATGGGATGACAAACAATATCCTTTGCAGCTTTTGTCCCAATATAACAGTCTCAAAAAGGGGGGTTTTGAATCTGTTCATGAATTTTCAAGTAGGTTCATGAGGGTTTATAATTCTATTCCAGAAGATATAAAACCTTCTACAGCTACTGCTAAGCTTCATTATGCTGGAGCCTTTGATAACGACTTTGCATTTTCATTAAGAGAGAGAAAATCAGCAACTCTTGCTGCAATGTCTCTGTGTTTCATTTTCATTTTTCCCCCTATCAATGGCAAGTGGAAAAATGAAGAAAATTTTCCTTCTACTTCTTCTTCTACCACTGATATTAAGTTTGAAATGATGTTGAAGGCAATGGAGAAGTTGATGGACAGGTTGACTATGGATAATAGGGTGTTCAACAGAGAACAAGTCGATCCTCAAATCAGGAATCCAAATTTTAGAATACCAAATCCTCCTATACTTCCACAAAATAGGCAGAGAGACATGAGAAACCCAAGAAATAAGGAAGAATAGCAAATTCGACCACCATTCCTTGAGAATTATGTTGCTGACGAAGAATATCCTACCGAAAATGAAATTTATCTTTTTGGAGAACTAGATTCAGAGATATATCTTACTGAAGAAGAACATAGCATGTTTGCACAGGAGGATGGAAATGAAGAATTTGAGAGAGAGACAGAACAGTATCAAAGAGGCTACCTGCATGCTATGGATGATGTACAGAGGAAGATTAGATTGAGAAACAGAGAAGTTCTTATAAATAAAGGGAAGGTAAATCCAAATCAACCTTCCACTATTTTTTTGAATATGGAAAGGGGAAAAGAAATAAAAAAAGAGTCTGGTGTAAATAAAGAAGTTGAGAATGAGATACAAAAAAACAAAGGAATGAAGCAAGTAACCTTAATTGATGTAGAAAGAGTTAGTTCTAGTTTCAATTTGCAAAATGAGCTTTCCAAGTTGAAAATTTCTGTTCCATTTAATGAGTTGTTGAGAAACAATGAATATAGAAATACCATAACAAAAATGGTCAAAGGTCAAGGAGAATTGCAATCTGATATTTTGGAATTGAATGATGATAATTATACTATTTCATTTGGGTCGAAAGTTGAAAATATAGAAAATGAAGAAGTCCCTCCTTTTTATTTGAGTTTGAATGTGCATGATATGGTGGTCCATAATGTTATGTTAGATTCGGGTGCATCACATAATTTGATGCCGAAAAGAGTAGTTGAAAGTCTGGGATTGGAAGTGATAAGACCATATAAAGATTTGTATTCTTTTGATTCCAGGAGAGTGAAATGTCTTGGTTTTATTAAATATATGGTAGTAAATCTGAATAAATTACCATCTAAAACCATAGTAATGGATGTGGTAGTAGTAGATATCCCACCTAAGTTTGGAGTATTGTTATCAAGATCTTGGACTTCAAAGTTGAAGGGTAGTTTACAAATGGATATGTCATATGCTACTATTCCTGTTCAAGATGGAAGTAAGAGGTTGTATAGTGAGAAAAGAACTCCTTATGTAGTCAGCAGTCAAGATAAGCCTGAAGTTCATCATATATATGCTGTTGATACTAATTTTGGGTCTTCCATTTTCTTTAATGATACTATTCCATATGATTTGGAATCTACATTGCAGATGAAGCCTAAAGAAAATAAAAAGGAAGAGGTGATGGAAGAAGATGCTTTGGAAGCAAAACAAAAAAGAGAAGGTTTGTGGACTATGTATTTTGATGGATCTATGGCAAAAATAGGCACTGGAGCTAGTGTGTATATAATTTCTCCTATTAGGGATTTTAAAGCTTTATCATATAAATTAACATTTGAATGCACAAATAATGTAGCTAAATATGAAGCTTTATTACTTGGGTTGCATGATTTGAAAGATCTGGGTGCACAGAGGATAAACGTTTTAGGGGATTCAGAATTGGTGATAAACCAAGTAAATGATAGTTATCAAACTAGGCATCCCCAAATGAGGGCTTATAGGAACGAAGTATGGGATATGATCGGCAATTTTTTTATAGAGCATACGATTCAGGTGGTTTCTAGGAATGAAAATACTCTATCAGATTCTTTGGCAGTAGCTGCTGGAAAATTTAAAACCCCTATTGCTGGTCAAAAAGAATATCATGTGGCCATTGTGAATAGACCATATATTCCCAATAATTCTAAATATTGGCAGGTATTTGAAGATGACATGAAGATAAGAAGGTTTTTAGAACTATCGGGAGAATTTGTAAATACTCATATTGATACAGAAAATGACAATGATGAGAATTTCCAAGATGATGAAGAGCCTGAAAAGGAGAAGGATGGTGCTCAAAAATTAAAGGGAACCTTAGGAGGAAAAGATATTATTCAATTGAAAACTAATTTTATACCAAGAGGTTTGATTCCTTTGGAAAATCTTTTTGATCAGAATGATGTTGCTAATAATCCTAAAGTGAAGCCTGTTGAGAATGCTATTGAAAATAGGAATATTGGTACCGAGGAAAATCCTAAGATTATAAAATTATCCAAAAATTTTCCTGTAAAAGAAAAAGAGGAATATGTGAATTTAATGAAGAAGTATATAGATGCGTTTTCTTGGAGTTATGAAGATCTTAAGGAGTATGATGCATCTATAATACAACATACTATTCCTATAAAACCTGGGGAGAAACCTTTCAGGAAGAAACTTAGAAGGATAAATACTAAATTGCTTCCCATTATTGAGAAGGAAATTAAAAAATTATTTGATGCCAAAATCATCGTGAGTCTAAGATTTTCAAAGTGGGTTGCAAATTTGGTTCCTGTTAGAAAAAAGAATGGAGAAATAAGATTGTGTATAGATTTCCAGAATTTGAATAAAGTTTCTATGAAGGACAATTATCCCTTGCGGAAGATGGATCATATACTGTAGAAGGTAGTTGGAGTTGAAATAATTTCGATGATGGATGGTTTTTCTGGTTACAATCACATTAAAGTATTACCTGAAGGTCAAGAGAAAACTTCCTTTACTACATCTTGGGGCACTTTTATGTATGCAAAGATGCATTTTGGCTTAATGAATGCAGGAGCTACTTTCCAGCGGGCCATGGACATTGCTTTTCCGGGAGAAATTGGAAAATTTGTGGTAATTTACATGGATGACATCATAGTCTATTCAAGATTTGACAGAGAACATATTCATCATTTAGAAAAAATCTTCATGAAGTGCAGGAAGTTTGGTATATCATTGAACCCAAAGAAGTCCAATTTCGCATTAGAAGAAGGAAAATTGTTGGGTCATATAATATCTAAAGATGGAATAAAAATTGATCCTGAAAGGGTGAGTGCAATTTTAAAGGTAGGAGAACCTAGGAGTAAAAAGGAAATACAATCATTTTTGGGACAGGTGAATTTTCTCAGAAGCTTTGAGCCTAGTTTTGCTGAAATATTAATGAATATTACAAATATGCTAAAAAAGGGTCATGAGATAAAATGGAATGCGGAAGCTAGGAGGTCGTTTTGGGAAATCAAAAAAGAAATCTCAGAGGCTTCAGTGTTGGTGAGTCCAGATTTTACCAAATATTTCTTAGTATTTTCATATGCTTCAGAGCATACCATTGGAGCAGTTTTATTGCAAAAGAATGAGGAAAACATGGAGCAACCCATAGCATTTTTCATCAATATGTTGAGGGATGGAGAGTTGAAATATGATATCATGGAGAAACAGGAATATGCTTTGGTCAAAGCATTGAAATATTTCAGAGTATATATTCTACACTTGCATATAATCGTGCATGTTCCAACTACTACTGTGAAAGGAATTTTGACACAACCTGATCTAGAGGGTAGAAGGGAAAAATGGATAGCTACATTACTGGAATACGAAATAGAGATAAATCCTACTAAGCTGATTAAGGGACGAGGATTAGCGAAAATGATGACAAATTCAAATTGTGAATCTTTACAAATCAATTTCTTATCCCATCAGTTTAATCAGTTGGATATAGAGGTGGAAGTAATGATTGATTTTGTGGTGTCTCCATGGTACTCTGACATTGTTTACGCCCTTTGAAATTTACAAGCACCAGTAGGATTGAGGAAGTCAGGGGAAAGGTCAGTAAAATTGAAAGCTTCCAAGTTTTGTATTATAAATCGATATCTTTATTGGAAAGATCTCAGAGGTGTGTTACTGAGCTGTCTTTTGGAAAATGAAGCTCAACATACTGTTAAAGAATTTCATAAAGGAGATTGTGGGGGGCATCATTCTTGGAAGGTGACTACAAATAAAATTCTAAGAGCGGGCTACTATTGGCCAACATTGTTTTTAGATGTATATAAAGAAACCAGCATATGTCATCAGTGTCAAATTTTTGATGGTAAAAGAAAGGTACTTCCACTCTCTTTAAATCCAATAACAATAGAAGCTCCTTTCCAGCAGTGGGGTTTGGATTTCATTGGTGAAATAAATCCCAATTCTTCAGGACAACACAAATGGATTTTAACAGCTACGGATTATTTTACAAAATGGATTGAGGCGATTCCTACCAGGAAAGCCACTGAAACTGTAATCATGGATTTTCTTGAGGAGAACATATTGGCTAGATTTGGATGCCCCAAAATAATAGTAACAGATAATTCATCCACTTTTAAATCCAAGAAAATGATTGATTTTTGTCACAAATATCATATCAGTCTGAATCATTTAACTGCCTATTATCCGCAAGGAAATGGGTTAGCTAAATCTTCAAATAAAAGCTTAGTAAGGATCATCAGGAAGTTGTTGGAAGATAATAAAAGATCATGGCATACCAAGCTCAAATATGCTTTATGGGCTGACAAGATTAGTACCAAAAGGGCGATTGGAATGTCTCCTTTCCAATTGGTGTACGGAACTGAAGTTGTTTTCCCAACATCGTTAGGTGTTCCAGTTATGAGGTATTTCCAAGAGCAGCAAGAAGAACCAAACCACATGCAAAGGAGGATAAATCATATTATTGAGCTAGAAGAGCAAAGGAATAAGGCTTATGATAAAGTGCAATTGCATCAGGAAAAAATAAAAAATACTTTCGACAAAAGGGTGAAAGAAGAACAGTTTAAGATTGATGACTTGGTCTTGAAGTGGGATGCTCCCAAAGAAGATAAACATGGAAATTTTGATCATATGTGGGTAGGTCCTTATGTTATTGCTAGACATAGAGGGAAAAATAAATTTCTTTTGGAATATCTGAATGGGGTTTCTCTGGATAGTAACTTTGTCAATGGGAGATTTCTGAAAAATTACCTATCCTAAGAAGGAAGGTAAAAATTGTACCATAAGTTTGTAAATATTTATTTTCTTTAGAAATCAGTACAGATGGTGAGCCGAATGCTTTTGAAGCTCGCAGTGAAAGCCCTAAGATTTAGGAGGCATGCCATTTCTTTCTAGTAAATATATCAAAAAGAAAGGTAAATGTTTTGGAAGCTATCATGTAAAGATTAAAGACAGGCACCTGGTCTACGAGTTCTTTGATACCTCCTAGGGAGGATGTCATCTCTAGATGGAGCCATTTGTTAACAACTTCTAACTTGCAGAGTATCGAAAGAAACATGGTGAAGAAAAATGATGGTTATTTGGACTTTGGCTAAATATGACAATGTGAATGTATGATAAAGGGCGCATAAATGATGAAATTATCTCATAATCCAATGGTATAGAACAAGGATGAGAAAATCAATAGTGTAGAATAGATCCGCTCTGTGAAGATGCATAGGAGATAAAGGTATGCGGATATAATTAACAAAGTGCAAGGATTGACGGTTATGGGATTAGGTCGGTAAAATCTACGGTTGGTGAGAAGTCCGCTCCATAAAGTTGCACATTGTTAAAAACAAAAAATCCCAGAAGAATGTGTACGTGCAAGTTGATCTAACGTCTCAAGAATAAAGTGGGTTTTCATCAATGGTTGTTATTAGATCCGAAGGCTAGAGTTGCACGGTGGTTGAAGTAGAAAAGTGGTAGCGGAATAAAAACCACGATACACGTGGTAGCTTATGGTACACTCAGTAGAGAAAAATGGTTTAAGAAAAACCACTAGAAGGAGCCTCCGGAATGGACTTCTATATAAAGTGAAGTTGACTTATTTTGAAAAATCATTTTTTATTTTATATGCCAGGACGAATGAAAGGGACCTCCCACCATCCTTTCGCACTCAACTTCGGGTACATACAGTTACAGTCATAGGTAAGCTTCGAACACTCGAGCTTCATTCACAGAATTATCGTCGTTTTTCTATTATGGAGAAAGAAAAAGGGTTAGAAGGTCTTACCCGTGTCTTGGATGAAAGAGAAGAATTATTGGTTGATAGAGATAGAGGCATATATGATCCATTCCTATCAATGGGAAATGTTTCAATTATTAAGGAAAGATTGTGGTGGTATAATTCACAAGGAAACGATATTTTGAATGCTTGCAAGTCATTTCTGTATTATTTCGCCATTGACCAGACCCTACCCTTTCCTGAATTCGTCAAGTGGTGTGCAAGTAATTACTCATCTTCTGAGAGAGTCATTGTGAGTCGTTCCACGTCCAAGATATTGTGTAGAATTGATGCAAAAGATATCCGTGAATTCTTGAATTTTCCTGATAATTACCTTGATAGTGGTGAGTCTGTGAATGAGTCTGTTTTGGCTGAAGTATATAGAGGTTGTAAAACTGAAGTTCGATGTGAATTTTTGTCTAGTATTCTTAATGAAGGTCAGTCATTAGAAGGTCTCTTTTTTCCATATCATATTCACATCTTCAAAGAGGAGGTCCAATTGGTTGTGTCTTTGGTCCGTCAAGTTTTAGGTCTAGATGATGACTTTCATGTCAGTGAGGTTGTCTTGGGTTTCTTATTGAAAATGAGTTTAGTTAGTCTTGAGTCTGAGTCCCATCCAGTCCATGTCTTCAGTTTGAATGAATATTTTGCAGAGCCTATCCATATCTAATTAGTCGATTTCTCAAAGGTTAGATTTTTCAAGTATCAATCATATTTGTTGAACATGTTATTATGTTCAAATGTAACTAAATTGCAATTCTTAAATACCATATTCTCTTCGGATCTACCGAAGCAAATCAATATGTTCAAATTTGTAAAATCCATTATGTCAGAGATATATAAGTTGCTGTTTGATGAAGTATTGCCCGGAGTGTTTGAAGAAATGAAGATTATGATGCAATCGTCACCAGAAGACAGGATTGGGGACTGGTTTTTGTATAAAGAATTTATAGTTTTGAGAGTATATGGTTTCACTGGAGAGCCTTACAGGCTACCTGCTTTCCTTACCCCAAGGATATTTGCATTAGAATACATGAGACAAAGATTACATGCAGAAGAGGAACATTTCAGAGCTTTCAAAAAATCCTCCAATATAAAATTCCCCCTTAAAGTTGGTTCATTCATCTTTAAAAACAAGGGTGCCCTGGTGATTGTGGAGAAATTATTGGAAAATATGGCTTTTCAAAAGGAACAAAAGTTCAATTATGATCCTTATCATATAATTTCTCTAAGAAAACAAGCAAATAAAAATAAACCATTTGATCACTAGGTTGTTGAGGGTTTAAAGAAAGTAGCCAATTTTTCTCACTTTGTGGAAAATCCAGGAAGCAGTGAGAGTATAAGTAGTGGATCAATTACAGTGTCTCAAATTCCAGAAAGTTCTAATGTTTTAATTAAAAGCAGTTTTTTTCTGAGATTGAAAGTATGGAAATAGATGAAGATAGTTTGCATAAGAAGACCAAAACATCTCAAGATGATAAAATTTCAAGTGAAGTAGTTTTAGATGAGTTGAAAAAAGTAATTTTGATTCCTAAGAACTCAGTGCAGATGAATCAGTTTTCTTTTGAAAATGCAAATAATGCAGAGTCCAAGTTAGTTTTTTAATCTAAAGAAGAATTCATGACTAGCTATGTAGAAAAGCAGAGACAGTCCCTAGAATAAACTAAGAATCTACTCCCCCAAGTGAGAAGTCTGAATAACCCAAATACTTCCCTGATTTCCACTCGGGACATAGAGAGAAACACTTTAAAATTAGCTATGGTAAGTGACAAAAAAGTGGCCGAGATGGAAGTAAGATTGGATAAAATCAAGGTACCTGACAAAATACAGCTGCATAAACATACAGGAGATATTATTTATTCATATTTATTACATGCCATGGTGAAAATTAACAAGCGGCATGTTTTGGTTGATAAATTAGAGGTCCAATTAAAGCATGAAAAAGTTGAGAACAAGGCGAATTCTATTTAAATAAAGAAATTGCAAGCAGATATTGTAAGCTCAGGTGATGAAACAAGAAATACACAAGCCGTTAGAAGACTTTTAGAAGAAAAAGATAAGGCCCTCCAGGTACTAAAGAAGAAGTTGAAAATCCTGAGTTCCGAACATGTCCAGTCATCAGAGTTGTTAGCATTGCAGGAGGAGAAAGATAAGATTCATCAGGAAATGATGGAGTACAAAGGCAAAACTTTGAAGTTGTAAGAAGAAAGGAATAAATGGGAAACAGAGCGAAATGAATTAGTGGCACAAATTTCATGGTTAAAGAAAGACTAGAATGATGAAAAAGAGATTATGGAAGAATTAATGAGCCAGACTCCTACTGATGAATATTTGACCATTGTAAATATTGAAAAGCCTTTAAATGATTTTTATACTGATGATTTACTAGTACCCATGTCACAAGTAAGCCTGAAGGATGTAGAGATAAGGGAATTAAAAGAAGAAAATGAGAAAATCAAATCTGAGCTGACTAAAATGGCTAAAAACAAGAATAAAATATTACAGGATAAAGGTCACTTACAAAAGAAGCTTAATGAATTAAAAGAAAGGAATACAGGAAAGGGTCCTCTTCAAGGAGCCAAGCATATAATCTGGGATACATTTTCTGTGGAGATTACTAAGTTCAGACATTATTTGAATTTCATTGATGATCAAAGTACATTGGTTAATTTAGCTAATCAGAGATTAAAACTAGTAAATGAAACCATGGAGAGGAATCCCTTAAGTACAGCTCGAAATGTATTGAATTTCTTGAATTCATTAACTTATCAAAAATTACAAGATATAGGAATCAAAGACAAAGTGGCTATGGTACTGTGGTAAAAAAGGTTCATTCACAAACATCATCTTATGAATACAGTACAAGATAAGGCTGATGAGATGACTTTGCGTATTAATGATTTCAGGCATGCTTTTAAAGAATTGTTTGAAGATGGCCTTCCCTCTTTCTGGGATGAAGACGAAAGAATTTTTTCTCAAGAAAATTACCATATCCTGCTAGTACAAAGCGGTATGGATCACTCCAAGTTTGATGATTTGGTAAAGGGACTGACTGGAAAAGTCAGCATGGACAAGTTGACAGAAGACTTCGAGATATTGCAGAAATTTCTGATCGTCAGAGGAGGGTTGCCTACTATGTCTTATGAAGCCTATATGGATCTAGAAGTGTCTATCTGAGAAATGATTGAGTATGACATCCCAAGCGCAGAACAATGGAGAGCCGTGGAAATATTCAGAAAATCAAAGTATATTCTTCATCCGTGAAAACATGTGTTGAGCGCTATGGAGCTACTTGTTCGAGCCTTGTTATCACCAAGTTGATTTTAATTAAATGATCTGTTATCAGGATAAAAGCAAGTAGTTTATTCCTAGCTGTTAGGGATATAGTTACAAATACTTTGATTAAACAGATTATTCAGTTATTAAATCTTCTTCGGAAGAAATCATTTATGTATATATTTGCATTTACTTGATGTATTGGGGGTTGGAACCCATTTGTTCGATCAATGTTTTTGAGGACAGATAATTTTTGAAATAACAAAGTTGAATGCGTGTGGGATTATCATAGATTCTTGTGTTGTTTACATTACAGTCTGTATTTTCTTTCCTATGTGATCGTTTTTTCCGGTGTTACATTCCATTTTGTTTTCCTCGTATCTGAAGTGTAGTGTTGAATGGTTGGAATACATACTTTTTGTGCTCTGACTATTGTTTCAGATATTTTATAAATGTTTCTGCTAAAGTTAATATGGAATTCATCTTATGATGCTCTATATTGATGGACTGTTCATATTTCCTCCGTTTCCACCTGAACTCAATGAATGACTGTAATTAAGTGGTTATCTTGCCTTTGATGAAATCTCATGCATGCGACCTTGTGATATCTTTATGTATTTTGACTCAAATTCTCAATGATGATGTGTATCGTTTCAACCGTCCAATATGATGTTTAAGTGTTGATTTTATATCTAGCCTTGTTAAATTTATATTTGAAAGATCCCTCTCTGAAAAGGAAAGCCAGTTTCTTTCTGAAGTGGTTTTTGATGTTACCTTGGGATTTACCTTTCACAACTTGGGTACATTCTGAGTGCTAACAGTGTGAATTCTTCTTAGAATGTAGTATTTTCAACATAGATGTTGTTACAACAAATTCTGCTATGCCCAATGAGAGAAACCACCAAATCCATCCCTCTGAGTTCATATTAAGTGCACGTAGAATATATGATATAATAAGTATATTAGATTTCATTTCAATAAAAGGAATTTAGCTCACTTTTTACGATATATCAAATATTTTAATCCTCAAGTTCTCTTCAGTACACATCACATTGGATCAATGCAAAGGATTCCAAGGATTAGTTTGACTAGGAGGCCTTTGGTTTGAGCGACACAAAATCAGTAATAGAAAACTAGTTTCATGTTTCTATGATCAATATACATTAACCAACCTTAATGTAATGATAAGGAATGACATTAAAGCACAATGAGGATGAAATTAAAGAACAATGAATTCATTTATGAAAAATTAATAAGGCTTACCTGCATGCCAGCATGTTTGTTGTCCCAGCTGAACCAAGTTGGAGCAGCTCCCCATTGGGAAAAATATTGGCTATTCCCTGCAGAGACGTAGTTCAAGAATGACTCATTATGGGTTACATGATAAATCCAAGCTGCTACCCATAGAAGCTCATCTTTATATCTAGTATAATTGTAGAAGATTTGAACTGAAGGTGTGATATTGCTATATAAGCCCCTGTGAGAATCAATAAACTGAAACAATTGTTGCGCATGGCTGATCAATATCTGAGTATGCAGAATCAGCCTTGCGGAACACTAATGAAGCAGATGCCATTGTTGTTGTTGTCTTTGCTACTACATCTAACCAGGAACTTGAATCATCAACCTGGAGAGTTGGCCTTTTCTCCATCATATTTTCTGGCCTTTCCCAAGACTTATGATCAATGCTTACATTTCCCACCTGAAACAAATAAACATATACACAAATATAAAAAGTTGGAGTACAGAATAGAGTAGTATACATGACTACATAACGTTGGAATACAAAATACAATTTTTTGATACATGGCAATATATGACAAAATAAATTATTAAATAAATCTATGTGTGAAACTGGCACAGCAAGTTGTTGTCTGTTTATAGATTATAGGTGAATGGAAGTGTCCTAAATCCCAACATTTTTTTCATTTTAAAATATGATAAAGATTGTTAAAACTTAAGGTGCATAATTTAAGAGTTGGATATTCACCATTGAATCAATGACACGAATATATGTGTAGTAAATATGAGTTAAATAATAATAGCGTCACACTTGTGACTTCAATAACTACTGGATACAAATAACATCAATGAATTAAGAAATCTCCTAAACAAAATAAATAGAAGAGCTATAATCAATGATAATAAACTGACATTTATAGTCAATTTCTTTCTACTTTGGCTTGAGTAACTATAAATAAAGAAATCTATTCTATCAAGGTCACTTCAGCACCAACCCAACTTCTTCCTTCCCTAATTGTTTGAACTTTGGAATTTCAATATTGCACCCATAACTATTTTTGTTAGCATTCTAATAGGTTTACAATATGAACTTTTGTGAAGTAGCATTGACAAACCTCTAGACCACAGCCAGCCCAAACTCTGTTATATTAAGTTTTAACTATCATGTAATTGGTCTGTTGGGCTATGGTCTATTGATTGAGATAGGATATCATCAGCTAATGACCCAAGTTCAAACCCCAACGAAAAATTAGCCATGCTCCTATGTGAGAGTTGTCCAATTTTGATAGCCCACATGATAAAGTGGAATTTTTTGCAATAATGCAGATTTGGGGTTCACAGGTCTCCAGTCCCATGGATTAGAAAATATGTTCACCATTACAAAAAATAATATCACATAATTGAAGCCAATTTTGCTAACTACAGTCCCAAATTCATGAGGAGAAGACTCATCAGGGCTTAAAAGCATCTTCTCGCTGGATAGTTAGTATAGCATCTCCTAAACAGTCCAGATATAGTGGCGATGATAAGGTCAAAAGCAAAAGCCAATTGAACAGTAACTACAGACTATTTTCAAGAGCCTGGGCCAGGAGAAGGACAATTTGGATAGAAAGAAAAATAAAGTATAAAGTATAAACAAAACCACAAAAGGATTTTGGACAAAAAACAAGCTCTAAGCATAAAACAAAGATTTACTCTCTGCAAAGAAGAAATAGAGTGTAGAGTTTAATGGAATCACCCACAATAGACTGCAAATGATTGTGACCAACCACATAATAATAGTTGAACTTTAAAGTTTAAACTAATATCTCAATAAATGTCCAGATGTAGATAAGAAAAATTCTCCAATATCATCGAGAATAGTAATATAACATATTTCGTCTTATTTCCCCGAAACAAACTTATAGAAACAGACTAAATTTATTCAACAATTTTGGTCAGACAAAAATGAATGCCTTCATTGTAATAGATTAATCAAACCAACCGACGAGTTTATTGCCGTCACTGAGAAAGACAAGTTGGTAAAGAATTTAGATGGTGATAATATGCATCCAGTTATAAATTGTCACTATTCATATATTACTATATCATTTAATTTGTATGACTAACATGAATGATAATCTCTTAGATGGATTCAGAAGATAGATATGAAAGTGAAAATTGACAAGACCTTTCAACAGATAAATCATAAAGGCTAATTTAGTTCTACGAAAAACTCAACCAATAAATATGTTCATAGAATACTTTATTCTGCTCTAAGCAAATGAAGATACAAAATAATTCTATCTAGATTCTAGTTATGGCATTGTCTATGTCTATGCTTGTTATTTCTTTTATATTTCATGAAAATGTGGAAATTAACGTGATTTTACTATTCCATGGAGTCAACAAAAGTCAGTCCAAGTAACAAACTCCAATTACCAGTCATCAAGTTGAGAGGATTTCATATCTTTTAGGGAGATACAGTTACTACAATGCAAAACCTACATGTTGTGGAGGTATGGAAGTACTAGGATATGACTTCAATAGATCCATGATTTTACAACATCCACAAACAAGCAGCAAGTTTTCAAATCCCTTGTTAGAAGAGCAAACCCTGGACAACAATTCAAGCAATCCAATGACTTAATGAATTGATACTTGTATAGGTAAAGCTTGCCTCTATCTAGGGCATGCAGATTTGGAATTTTCACTATTTACTCCCCTCCCTTCCACGTCCTTTTTAAGGTGGAAGAGAACTTAGTATAAGGGTGAACCCTAGGAAACAATTCGAGCAATCTGATAACTTAATAATATACTAATGCCTCTGTGGGTAAACCCTATCTTATTTCCAGTGTATTTGGTCATTTCACCATTCACTCCCCTCCCCTCTATTTTGAAGAAGTGAACTATTGTATTTTTCACCATTCAGTCTCCTCCCCTCATTTTAAAGGGGGTAGTGGAGTCAACTATTGAGCTTTTCACCGTTAGTCCCCTTCGTGCTCCTTTTTAATGGGTAGTACCCCAAGTCATGGAATCACATGTAGGTTTTCTATGGTGTTTGAAAATTCTAATGTAGTCTATGTGGCCCTTCCAAGCCACAGTTTTGAAAATGGGTGCCTAATAAGGAGCCCTTCCCTGAGTCTTACTATTTCAAAATCGAAAAATTGGATGTACAAAACAAAAGAAAAAATCATATGTGGGTAAAGGAGTGGAAAGTGAACAACCTTACGACTGGACTGGTAAGAATTGGGAGAATTGGGGGAACTCTTGGTAGGATCTTCAACGTTACCTCTACCGGGAATCAACATTTCCTTGTCTCCACTCCCGTGTGCGCACATCGCAGCAGCAACAACTGAAGGAGCTACCAACTTCTCCTCACCCATAAAATAACTGACACCCAACAAACTTCTTCTTCTTCGTCAATTTCGGCCCAAATTCATACCCTCGAGTCTATTCACTTGCTTTCTTCGAAACAAAGGTTACCAAAACTATATGCTCAACTCAGAATCCCAAATTCCAATTCTAAATCCAGATTCCAAATGGATTGATGGGTTTGTAAATTCAGATGGATCAACAAATCGACAGACCCACATTAAATCCCCTCGCCACACATACACATCGATTGATTAAATCGCAACCACCCTTTGTTGCCATTTACGTCTCTTACTTTGCCTTGTTTGCTAAATGTTTCCTCTTCTTCCTACCCTCTATGTGTTTGACACCCATTGAGCTAGATAAAATATTTTATTCTGAAGCCTATTGCTAATATTTTTGGTGTCCTAAATCATGAGATTTATAAATTTATTTATCATTTTATTAAATTGAAAATGGAATGGTTCATATTATATTACGGAGTTTTCAAGAAGATATTTTAAAATTTTAAATTATTGTTGCAGTCATGATCTTGTATCCTAGTCTTATGGAATAGAGGTTCAATTTGAATGTCTATACATGTTATTTTGGAGAGGATATTGAGGGCCAATAGTAAATTGACTATATGCTTTGACCAAAGATGAGATATTAGGTACAGACTATTTAGTCTCGTAGGGGACATTCTAATGATCAGTAAGGACGTTTGACTCTGACTAGACCTCGGTTCGACTCCCATGTAGCTTGAATCTCTGCACATCATGTATTCTCTGGGCAATGTTTGTAATCAGTATGTATTCTCGACACTACTTGTAATATAAGCGGGCCTTGAAACACAAATAAGTTCAAGGCTCGACACTTCCATGTGAAAAAAAAAGACTATTTAGACCCAACGTTCAAAATTGAACCCTTCTCATCCCTTCCAAAGGGTTCTCGCCCTTCCCAGAAGTGTAAAGTTAAAATTGCCCTTAAAAAAAATTTAAAATCTGAATTTTACCCTTCCAATTCAGAAAGGCATAATTTATATTGACATTTCAAAAGAAGGGAAACATTTGGAATTACCCGTACATATAAATTTGTCAAGATGTTGAAATTCCTATGCTATAAAGTTCAACTCATCATTCAAAATATTAGAAATGTGATAAATTATAATCACTTACTCACTCATGGCATTTACTCACTGCTTAGTTGTGCAAGATGACCAGTAATCATTGATGGCTAGAGGCACTAGCCATCGAGATGTGACTCTGAATCTCAAGTCACATGGGGCTACAATATAAACTATGGCAATGTGTCAACAACTATGGCTATAACAAAAAGAACAACTACTAGTCTACTACTAGGCCCGAAATGAGCTCAAAACTTTGTTCCTACTACCTATGTGAACCTCACTACCAATGTCCACTCTTTTTTCGTCAAAATGAAATTCAAGAGGCCGGTTTGATAAGTCCTCCTCGACAAGACTTCATTTATTGCATGAATATCATGGACTCATGACAACTATAAAGAATGCTTGATTTCATGCAAATACAAATAATGGCATGTAGCTAGGATCACAAACTGTGCAGAAGCTGATTTATGCATTGTTATAGATAGGTTCCATTGGTCACATGATATGGAGAAACAATGGTGATTACTAAAATTAAAAAAAAATTATTGGCTCAAGAATAGTCTTCAATTTTATGGGTGGCATGATTGTGATGTAATATCCCTCCATCCTTTCAAACATTTGTCCTTAGCGCTACCGAAATACATATAAAATTACTTGTCTTTACGTCCTCTTCTCTTTAAATCCTCATCTCATAGTCATAACTAAGGATTATTATGCATGCACATCCCCACCTTATAATGCGAATTGGGTCAAGGCGCAAACAGAACCATAAATCATTAAATGTGTCAAGACAGAAAGAGTTAGAGACAACTATAAGTAAGTCTTATATTAAATTTACCATATAAGTCTTTAATTAACACTATCAATTGATATTTGACACGTTTGATTGTTGTGATATTCTTATCACTCCTTACAATGTGATTACAAGGCATTCTTTGAAGGTAAAGTCCATAATTTTAGGTCTTCTTCCTCATTATCATGCCTTTTGGTAAGACACTAAAGAGGGTAGTGGCATGCATTAGCATGGAAAACGGTTTTGACATAGAGGTTATACACATTAATTATTTTCATTATATAACTTAAATTCCTACCCGTGATTATCAATTCATTGAATCGTGGGATGGTACAAAACACAACAAATTTTAGAGCCTTGAGCCCTTAATTACAGCTCATACTTAGAACTTTCTCAAATATAGCCATTAATAAACTTATTTTGGTATTCTGGTTCACTTTAAAAGGCAGGGTGTTGAGACTCAAACATGCATTGAGTTGCAAGGATTCAATTGACTTAGGCATGACTCCATTGCCCCTCCATCCCATACATGTATGCTTTCATGACAAGTATTGAACAAAAAATTTTGATACCCCAACCCCTGTTATGATAGCTTTGCTAAATTGCTTGGTACGTAGGAACCTAATTTTCCTTTGGAATGCGCTTAGTCGGGTTTGCTTCAATGGTGTAGCAAGGATAAATATGGTCAAGAGAAAATTCACGCAATTGGTTTGGTTGATCTTTGAAAATCGAGGTGCATGGCACCAATATTACTAATAGAGGGTGTTACAGTTTACAAAATTTAATTTACACTTCATTGTCAAATTTGCAATTTTTCATGACATAATTAAAAATGACTAACATAAATGACTAATTCATATTCTTCTAGATAGTCATTTTTTATGCCGTGACTAAATTAGTCATTTATGTTAGTCATTTTTAATTCTGTCACTTATTATCTAGTCATATTTCTTAACTGGTGACTAAATTAGTCATTAATTTTAGTTGTTTATAGTTGGATCAATCAAAATTGCCCATATTTAGTAGTAAATCACTTGAAAAACATATGGTGACTAGAATTTTTAGTCACCTAGTAGCTAATTCCTCATTTTGTACTAGTGATGGTCAGTGTAAGTGTTGATCCTTTCTGACATGGTGGCAGGTTGCACCTCCCATGGTCAGATGTAAGTGTTGGGGCCTTTCTGACATAGTGGTAGGTTGCACCTCCCATGGTCATATGTAAGTGCTAGGGCCTTTCTGACATGGTGGCAGGTTGCACCTCCCATGGTCAGATGTAAGTGATGGAGGCTTTCTGACATGGTGGTAGGTTGGTCCTCCAATGATCAGATATAAGTGTTGTTCCTTTCTGACATGCTGGAAAGTTGGTCCTCCCATGGTCAGATGTAAGTGCAGACCCTTTCCACAGATGGTATTAGGTGTTTCCTACCATGCTGGTGGTTGTAAGTGCATAGCCTTTCCTGAATGGTAGTAGGTGTATCCTACCATGCCCGTGGATATAAGCATTGAAGAAGATGAATACCTACATGGAGGCTAGGCCTACAACCAGCATGAAAAAGGGCTGGCTCTGTAGAACTTCCTATGACGAGTAGAATTGGAGATAACACCATTTGTTCGAGATAGCGGGAGTAGTGACGATGACGATGATCTAGTGATGTTCCAGCTTTGATGATGATCTAGTGATTAAGACTTGTGCTAATGAAATGTGTGAAGAGAATACCTTCCTATTTAAGAGTGAGTATTTATGTATTTGTAACATCGAAATGTATTCACTTGTATATTTCTTCTTGTATTTCATTATACCCCAATGAATATGTTTGTTCCTCTAATCAGGTGAGTCAATAATATAATAAATTCATGTAAATTCATTGAGGTTAACCCTCTATTGTAAGTGGGGGAAATATCCCCCACAATTGAGTTGAGGTTAACCCTCTGTTGTAATTCTAGGCAATAGTCCCCACAGTTGAGGGGTATTAGGGTTATTAGACTCTCCTAGTGAGGTTGGCTCTGTAAGAGTAAAATTCAAGTGGAAAACAAGTATAAATAGAGAGTGAGAATCTCTATTTGGAACACACACTCACTCAATAGTAGCGTATGAGTGAGAGAAGAGGAGCTCACACAAGTGAGAGAGAGAACAACTATCGGAGATCATCTTTGTATCTTTGGGTTTTACTTTTTCTTTTGGTGATCATTCTATCTCTGAGGAAGTTGCGGGGTTTTCTCCTTTATGGTTTCCATGAGGAAAATTATTTGTGTCTCTTGTCTCTTGTGATTATTGTTGTGCATGTTATTCTCTCAGACAAGATCCTAGATCATATTGATGAAATGATAAAAATATAACATTATTGATGAGAGAAAAACACTAGTGGAGTATCATTCTACTTAGGAGATTGCTTGGTATCATGGCTAAGAAAAAAACATTCTTCCATTTCACTATCTATAACAGAAGCCGAGTATATTCTTGTCACATCATGTTGTACACAAGTCATTTGGATGAAGCAAACATTGGAAGATTTAATTGTAAAATATGAGGACCCCATTGTTATACACTATGAAATTACAAGTTCGATAAACATATAAAAAAATCATGTTACGCACTCTAAGACAAAACACATTCCAATCAAATATCATTTTTTAAGAGAGAAAGTGTCTCAAAAAGTGGTCAAATTGGAGTATATTGATATGACAAAACAAATTGCATAAATTTTCACTAAGCCACTACCCAAAGAATCATTTGAGCATCTTAGCCATAATTTGGGAGTTATCTCCTTACAGTGAATAAAAAGGAGAAA
Organism: Pseudotsuga menziesii; assembly: GCA_001517045.1. Taxonomy (NCBI): domain Eukaryota; kingdom Viridiplantae; phylum Streptophyta; class Pinopsida; order Pinales; family Pinaceae; genus Pseudotsuga; species Pseudotsuga menziesii. Next base: position 136,752 of record LPNX011041976.1, on the reverse strand, counting down.
AGGAAGCATTTCAGGGGCATATATGTTGATAGGGGGAGCTGTCAGAAAGAATCACTTGTCATTAATGTCAAAGGGGGAGAAAATTGGAAAATTAAGAAATTGTTGCCATTAATGTCAAAGGTGGAGAATGCTGAATATGGTCGTCATTGATGTAAAAGTAGTTCAATAATGACAAAGGAATAACAAAATATTGTTGATTAAATAGTCCAAGATATTTGTGGAAGTCAATTTTGAGAAATTATGAAAAACAGACCCGCAATCCACAATCCACAAATTGCAGAAAGGGAATTACGGAAGAATTTTTGAGAAAATCGAAAAGAATACCTACAATCCGCAATCCACAATTGCAGAAGAAGTTTTGTGGAAAGGGAATTACAGAAGCAATTTTGAGAAAAGTCAAAAAGCAGACCCGCAATCTGCAACCCACAATTGCGGAAGGAAGGTGTTCCCACAAATTACAGAAAGATCGTTGCCAAAGGTTAATTGTGTAAAGGTACTTGCAGACACCACTTTTTCGAAATGTCATTGCGGAAGGTCAAATGCAAAAAGGACATTGTAGAAAGGAAACTGCGGAAGGTCATGACTAATAAATTTAAACAAAGAGGTAATTTCGAATTGGTTTTTGTTTGTGAAAAGTCACAATGAATATACGTGGATGTTAGATGAAGAGATACATTTGAGGGTATATAAACAATGATTTAAACCTTCAAGCATGTGTATCTCTACATTCTATTGAGAGATCCATAGGTATACAAAATTCTAAGGTCAACTTATCATATAAGAGTGGTTGGGAGGCACCAGGATAGGAAACAGGCATGCAAAGGGGTCGTAGCATCCTTCCAGTGGTAGCTAGTAGGGTGTCTGTAGGAGCAGGAATAAACTATTTGTAAATATAATTTTGTAGAAATAGAAAGTGTTGGTGGTTTTCCCTATAATTTGGGCTTCCACAATAATATTGTGTGTTCTGTTTTGATTTTTTATTCAGTTTTAAGTGATAAAAATTTAAATAGATTGATTAATACTGATTCCCCCCCCCCCCCCTCTCAGTATTTATTGATATTCCAACACTAAGGAGAAAATGGAAGGATTCTTCCACCATAAATGGAATAAAACAACTAGCATATTGTTAGCACCTAGAATTGCACCCAAGACTGTGCGAACGCGGACCCCAAGGTAATAGTAGAACCACTTTAGGAAAGGGAGTTGGATTCCCCATTTCTAGATATGGATCTCTCACAAATACATAACAAGGCTAGATTACATTGTCATAGAATAAGTTTTCGAAGGTTGGTCGTGGAAACTATTAAATTGAGCGCATAGATCTATGGACAAACACACAACTCACAAGATATATCACACAATTTACTCAGCAATTGAAGAATGAAATAGTGCAAAAAATGCTTGCAACTGTGATGATTTCATTAATCAAAAAGTAATTAGATGATAAATTACAATGTAATACAATGGCTAAAGAGCCACATGCAATTCGAATCCACATGGGAAATTCAAATTGATTAGAATCTACTTGACTGTAGCTAACTAAGACCTTGTCTAAATCATTATCGGAGGACTCAATAGTTAACTGACCTTATCTAAACCATTATCAGAGTTCATCGAAGTTCTAAAACACAATTCAAGTGTCTAATTCAATGTTAACCGAGGCTAACTGATTGTGGTAGGTGAGATGTAGTGCCCCATATTTTGACTCTAGCATATTTATCACTCAGACTTATTATACTGTATTTACTTATTATCTGTGGACTCAACTATACTTCATAAACTATATTTTGGCATGTTATATGTGATTATTTACTGATGTTATAATGTTATCAGGATTATGCTCTAATTATGATATTATGATGTTATCATGCTTATATTATGCTTTGATCATGATGTTACGACGATTAACATGCCTATGTAGATGCTTTGATTATGATGTTATGATGACTATCATTTATATAAAATTATTGTGCCTATGCTATTATCATGCAGTAGTCATCATCAGATTCATTTATTTCATAAAAAAAACATATAGTTGATTGTAATCCTTGGTATGATGTGATACATGGGCACCCATCCATGATGCGATTTATTTTGTGATTTTATGTGATGAAAGGAAATAATGTTGATAATATGGACCAGCTATTGAATTAATATTGTTATGAATGCATGTTTGCATAGTGCTAACCTGCAGCGTACAGGGGCTATGTGATATCCAAGTGTGTGATGCAAAGTATGACTCAATACATATCTTGAATAAGAGCCTTAATTTCCAAGTGATGGTACGATGACACGTACCAATAAACTCAATAGCAACGCAGTATGGTTTGATGAGTATATACCGAGTATGTTGAGAGGGATGGATGCATTTCCCACCCTATGTCACTTTGATACCCAAGGTCGTGGGAGGGCAGTGCTGAGACACGCTTCCCAAGTTGTTGTGATGACGAGGGTCGGATGCCTGCTAGGAGAGGCTAGGTCCACTAGTTAGCCAATGCTACTGCTCTCACGTTCTGTGTGGGAAGGTCAGTACAGTTGGAATCCACTTTGTACTAGCAGAGGAAGGATAGGGAGGATGCGGACGTAGGTTAGGATGGTTTGACATATTAGTTATTATTGTTGAGTGTTGGAAATTTATGATACCAAATTAGTGATGGTAGGTATCAATCTTAATTGACCGATTAATAAGAACATAACTGTTAAATAACTCTAAATGTCAAAAGAAATCATATTATATCTGTGCATTGGTCTTGTTGCGTGAAATACTATTTGTATCAGCTAGAATTTAGGGGTTTTTGCTATAGTACATGTGCAGCCTGTGCATGTACTGGCCATGCATGCACACCTCACACATGCACGCTAGTATGAAATATTAATTGAAAAACATTAAATAGTTGTATGGGTTAACTAAGTAATTGTGATTTATTCAAACCTGTAAATGTACCTTATTTATTAAAAATCAATGTGCAGGGGGGGGGACTTAACAATAAACATAAACATGTCGATGTTATCATTTCAATCAATTAATAATAATACCGCAATTAGTTATTATTGATTAATAATAATAATTGTTATTTTATTTTGTTGTCATTCTCTATTATTAATATTGTTTATTATTAAGTACTTATTATTAAGTTATTAATAACATATAATAATTTACAAATACTATTATTACCATTATTTTACCATTCAGCATAAAACCTTAAAAAAACAATATTCGTGTAATTTCATGACAGTTGGTTATGTTTTAAATTTACACGTTCAATTCAATAGGATAAGCATCTAGTAATTTCCCACCATCTCATCCGAGGTGAAAAGTTGTACAATTCAAGAAAAATTAATTGCGTACAAGGAATGTCTTAATAAAAACCTGAACTAGTTTAACTGCCCAAGAAAGAACAGAATAAAAATTATTATTTTAAATATGAAGGAGGCGGTGGAAGAAGAAAGGCGGTGGAAGAAAGGAGGGGAAGGAGGTATAAGGAAATGGATCGAATGGTTGAAGAAGGGATTTTTGCAGAGCATCTGGAGGGAGAAAATTTTTACAGAAGAAGAGAGTAAGGAAGGTGATGGAACAGGAAGGGAATAAAACTGGAGGAGGGGGTTTACTCTAGGAGAAGAATTACACTCATCAAACAAGGAAGTTGCTATCAGGTTTATCGGCACATGGGCTGGGGGGATAGGAAACCCGTCAGTTTACTAGGGCCAGCAGGTTCAACGCCGGTCGGTAGGGTGGATCATCTGAATTGGCATCAAGTCTCAGACAGGCTCAGATGAGGGAGGGGAAAGGCTACAGGAGCAGGATTCAAGGACCATCTTCAGCTCGCTAAGGTTCAGGTATTTTTCAGTGAACCCTCTCGTTATTTTACAAATAAATGAATCCTGAAAAAAAAAAAAAAAAAGAGTAAATGTCATTTTGTTGTTAAAGTTTAGGACTTAGTGCTTTGCCCAGCAATCAGAGCACTACAGAATGGTATCAGAGCCCTAGGTTCTAAAACTGGAACCTAAAGGGGCCCTCTAGGACAAATAAATAAATAAATAAATAAAATAAACATTATAGGGAAGATAAATCAAAACTAAAATTTTTACACACTGTAAAAGTGCATTACTCTACAAGTTCGGTAGAGACTTGGTTCCCCATTCAAATCTCTGATCTTCCTTCCAAAGCGAATGCTATCTTCATCAGAAATGCATCACAAGTATTCTACACCTGCTTTTAATTATAACAAAGACTCCTTAGTGTGGGAGATTCTCATGCCTTGACAAATCCCAGCAAGATACTAGTCTAAGAATGATGCCATAAAATAAATGGGAGAAATCATAACTAATACGATGAGCCGACCTCTAGTGGCATATTCAATATAATTCCTCGGGAACCACTGCACCTTCTATGCTCATAAATGAGCACCTATGAGAGAGAAGGAAAATACATGCATCAGTAAAAAGGGAAACTAAAAGTTCAAGCAATGTTCAATTTTACAATTTTCTATTCTAGAAAGTAAATATAACATGAATGAAAGAAAATACTCACAACAGAGCCAAAGAAGAAAGAAGAGGGCATCGCAGCAGTAGCAACCAGCAGAGCACTAGTCTGCTCCCTAGCGTACTGCAGTCACATAGAAAAGTTTACCAGTCTCATCTGCGGCAAATAATATTGTTAAAACTTGAAATATAGTGTTTTAAACATTCTTCACAATTTTATGTCAAGCTTTACAACCAAACTGGAAAGACTATCATGGGCTCCATACAAACCCGCTGAAAATAGATTAAGGCATATAGATTATGCATTTATCTCCTTCATATCTAATTACTTCTAATTTTTTTTGTTGCTTCGAGATACTGGAAGATACAAGGAAAAGACAAACATTCAATTTAGGGAGTGTTGGAACTATGTAAGCACCCAGATAAAAATTTGATAAGATTTAATAAGGACTCTATAAGAATAAATATTTAATAAGAATGTACAGGATTGTTTCAAAACAAGAATCGCAGCAAAAAATAATGAATTAATATACAGCCTTATCATTTTTTTCAGGTTCTAGGAGATACTGGAAGAATATGCCATAGAGTTATTTTTTATTTTTCCCATACCCAAAACCATAGGGCAGTAGTTGTTAAAGTATGTCTCGTGGGAATGATATCCCAGAGCTGCTATGAGGGTTGGGACATCACAATCACAAAAAAAAATGTAGAAAACGGTTGCAGAGCTCTTGAACCTGTCGAAAACCCATATGGGAAGTGTTGTTTCTTTGAAAATGGGAATTAAACAATATATATATATATATATATATATATATATATATATATCATAGAGTTGTAGAGCTTAGAAATGCCGTGGAAAACCCGTATGGGACACACTGATTCTTTTAAAATATCATGTACATACCTATGGGACGCAGTTCCAAATGGCACATTACTTCTCTTCTTTCAGACAAGCCACAATGGAAATCAATCCATTAGTATATATAGCAAGGTTGGTCATAGAGCCCTAGAGAAACCTATTTATGAGATCCAAATTACAATTAATAAACAAGAAATGAGAAAATGGCCTGAAAGAGAATGAAATAGAATAGTTAAATTGTTGTTTTCTTACCTTGCTAAAACCACGCAAATGTCATATCCAGGTGGATGCCCCAGGTATCGAGTAAGGAAAGAGGAGTGTTGTGAGAGAATTAAATTCACGCACAGTAGGTGAGCAATTCTACACCTAAATGCAATGAAAGGCTGAACTAGTAGCTGCCATTACCAAGGAGAACAACACAGTCTAGTCCATGCAAACACTTTGCCTGATTGTGTGTGTTTGAATTGAACGGGCTGACCTATTATGGACTGTGTTGGCAAGTTCTTTCTGCCATGGCACTTCTTGTGATCGAAGAAACTCGCCAATTTTCCCTTGAGCTCTCATCATCACCATATTAACGGCTATCTTTCACATGCATAGTATTACCAGAGTGAACCTCCCAAGAGCTCTCATCTTCATTATATCCATCATTTCCTTCAAACACGCAGTTACCATTTGCAGAGCAAACCGTCCGAGCTTCCGTTTTCCATCTCCGTGTAGAGTTTGTAGTGGCCGTAGCTGAAGAAAATTTTAATGTATTGGGAATGATGGAGTAAAAGCAAAGATGAGGGATTTGAGGATTTACAACGGTAGAAGTGGGATGGAATGTCATCGACTGGTTTTGACGAAGAGAATTAGAGAGGGAGTGAATGCAAATGGAAGTCGCGGCCATGCCTAAATGCTAGGAAACGATGATGGAGTGAGTTCATGAGTGAGTATGACTTTGGTATCTCATATATCAAAGGAAAGGAGAATGTGGTGGTAGACGCTCTAAGCCGAAGGCCGAGGATTTTCTCCTTAATTCCCTTGAGAGTGGATTTGAAGGAGAAAGTGCTTGAACAACTCTTGGGAGATGGTTGGTATATAAAGGTAACCTCAGATATTCAGAGTGGGAAGAAGTGTGAGTCAAAGTATTATGGGTACCATATTGAGGAAGATGGGTTGTTGTGGTACCAGGGGAGGATGTATATCCCTAAAGAAGGTGATCTCAGGGGAGCAATCCTTAGAGAGGCCCATAGGGCACATTATTGTGCGCACCCAGGAGTGAAGAAGATGTATGCATACATGAAGAAGCTCTTCTTCTGGGCTGGTATGAAGAAGCGATGTAGTGGATTTTGTTTTGAAATGCCTAGAATGTCAGCAAGTCAAGGCAGATCATTGACACCCAGCCGGTCTCTTACAGCCTCATGATATTCCTGAGACTAAATGGGAAGTCATTTCCATGGACTTCATTGTGGGATTGCCTCTCACATCCTCGAGACATAATGCTATACTCGTGGTGGTCGACAAACTGACCAAAAGTTCCCACTTCATTCCAGTGAGAGACACTTATGATGTGACAGATGTAGAAAGGGTATTCATAAGTGAAATTGTATGCCTTCATGGAGTTCCAAAGAAGATAATTTCTGACTGAGACCCCGAGTTTACCTCTAGATTTTGGACAAGCATGTAGTCAGCATTAGGGACCCAGCTGAACTTAAGCTCAACTTATCATCCCGAGACAAATGGGCAGACAGAGAGGGTGAATCAAGTGATGGAGGACATGCTTAGGATGTATGTTATGGATCAGCAGACACATTGGGAGAAATATCTTCCTCTAGTGGAGTTTGCATATAAAAACAGTCATCACAGCTCCATTGATATGCCTCCATACTAGGCATTGTATGGGAGACCTTGCAGGACTCCACTCAGTTGGGACAAGTTGGAGGATCATGTTTTAGTCGGGCCTGAGTTGCTTCAGGAGATGGAAGAGCAAGTGGTACAGATTAGGAAGCGGCTTAAAGAAGCACAGGATAGACAAAAGAGTTATGTTGATGCACATAGAACTGATATCAGTTATGAGGTAGGGGATCGCGTATTTATACACATCCGACCGAATAAAAGTACCATTCAGTTTGGAAAGGGGACCAAGTTGTCACCTCGCTTTATAGGTCCATTCGAGATTCTTGAAAGAATCGGACCAGTAGCTTATCATCTTGCACTGCCACCCCACTTATATAGGACTCATAATGTATTTCATGTTTCAGTATTGCGACATTACATAGCCGATGAGTCTCACAAGATTCATTGGAAGGACTTGCAGGTCTCGGATGAGGGAACCTTCATGGCCGAACCATTACGTATACTAGATCATAGGGTTTGACAGCTCTGTAGTCGACACGTGGACCAAATTAAGGTCCAATGGGACAAGTATAGCCCAGGATATGCTACCTGGGAGGACACAGAGACTATACGTCGAGATTTTCCCTCACTATTTTGACCATAACTTCGGGATGAAATTTCCTGAAGGGTGGGTATATGTTGTGCCCCATATTTTGACTCCAGCATATTTATCACTCAGACTTATTACACTATTTTTACTTATTATATGTGGACTCAACTATACTTCATAAACTATATTTTGGCATGTTATATGTGATTATTTACTGATGTTATGATGTTATCAGGATTATGCTCGAATTATGATATTATGATGTTATCATGCTTATATTATGCTTTGATCATGATGTTACGACGATTAACATGCCTATGTAGAGGCTTTGATTATGATGTTATGATGATTATCATTTATATAAAATTATTGTGCCTATGCGATTATCATGCAGTAGTCGTCATCAGATTCATTTATTTCATAACAAAAACATATAGTTGATTGTAATCCTTGGTATGATGTGATACATGGGAACCCATCCATGATGCGATTTATTTTGTGATTTTATGTGATGAAAGGAAATAATGTTGATAATATGGACCAGCTATTGAATTAATATTGTTATGAATGCATGTTTGCATAGTGCTAACTTGCAGGGTACAGGGGCTATGTGATAGCCAAGTGTGTGATGCAAAGTATGACTCAATACATATCTTGAAGAAGAGCCTTAATTTCCAAGTGATAGTACGATGACACGTACCAATAAACTCGATAGCAATGCAGTATGGTTTGATGAGTATATACCCAGTATGTTGAGAGGGGTGGATGCATTTCCCACCCTATGTCACTTTGATACCCGAGGTCATGGGAGAGAAGTGCTAAGACATGATCCCCAAGTTGTTGTGATGACGATGGTCGGATGCCTGCTAGGAGAGGCTAGGTCTGCTAGTTAGCCGATGCTACCGCTCTCAGGTTCTATGTGGGAAGGTCAATACAGCTGGCATCCACTTTGTACTAGCAGAGGAAGGATAGGGAGGATGCATACATAGGTTAGGATGGTTTGACATATTAGTTATTATTGTTGAGTGTTGGAAATTTATGATACCGGATTAGTGATGGTAGGTACCATTATTAATTAACCGATTAATAAGAACATAACTGTTATATAACTCTGAATGTCAAAAGAAATCACATTATATCTGTATATTGGTCTTGTTGCGTGAAATACTATTTGTATCAGCTAGAATTTAGGGGTTTTGCTATAGTACATGTGCAGCCTGTACATGTACTGACCATGCATGCACACCTCACACATGCAAGCTAGTATAAAATATTAATTGAAAAACATTAAATAGTTGGATGGGTTAACTAAGTAATTGTGATTTATTTAAACCTGTAAATGTACCTTATTTATTAAAAATCAATGTGCAGGGGGACTTAACAAACATAAACATGTCGATGTTATCATTTCAATCAATTAATAATAATACCGCAATTAGTTATGATTGATTAATAATAATAATTGTTATTTTATTTTGTTGTCATTATCTATTATTAATATTGTTTATTATTAAGTTATTAATAACATGTAATAATTTGCAAATACTATTATTACCATTATTTTACCATTCAGCATAAAACCTTAAACAAACAATATTCATGTAATTTCATGATAGTTGGTTATGTTTTAAATTTACATGTTCAATTCAATAGGATAAGCATCTAGTAATTTCCAACCATCTCATCCGAGGTGAAAAGTTGTACAAGTCAAGAAAAATTAATTGTGTACAAGGAATGTCTTAATAAAAAACTAAACTAGTTGAACTTCCCAAGAAAGAACGGAATAAAAATTATTATTTTAAATATGAAGGAGGCGGTGGAAGAAGAAAGGCGGTGGAAGAAAGGTGTTGGTCTCTATGGGCAGACTCGGGTTTCCTTTAATGTACCAACAAAACCCCTAGCTCACTGGCCCTTTCGGTGATAGAACACAGAATGGTCTGAAGTCTCACCCAAAGTGATCTTGGATGGGTTGGCTGAGGACTCAAGTGTCCTCAGTCAGGTTCTGTAGCATCCTGGTGGTTCGCACGACTCTTCTTAGTCAGCGGGATCTCTTTGCGATGGTGACCTTTCTTACTCTCTAGTCCTGGGAGGGAGCGATCTCTTATCGCATCTTCGATGCTAGCACGATGCGTAAACTATCTCCTCTGCTCGGCTCTTAACCTACAATATTTCACACTGCATTTCCTCCGACAGTGCGATATCACCTTTCTATAATGTGATATCCTTTATAGTAAGGCTTCAATATGACTCTCACGATCCAAAGGCTTCTCTCTTAGTATAATAGTTAAGCTAAACAGCCTCACTTATACTCCTACAGTCTAATATACTTAACATCAACTATGCTCAACTTGTTGAACTAATATGCAGAAATCACTTAACACTGTAACTGCAACTATCACGCATGAAGTACTGAGAACTCATATACAGAATACTTAACAAATTCAACTCCTAGTTAATCTTCCACGCAACTGTAACTAAAGATAGCATACATTCACTCATTCATTAACTGGTAGTAAATTTCATGTAATGAATAACAGATAACAGATAAATAAAGCACAGTCACATGAATAGTCGCACAACACATTGATTTTACGTGGTTCACCTCCAGGGGGGAAGCTACATCCACGGGACTATGGTTTTTATATTATATATTGAGAGAGTAAACACAGTTCCGCTGCAACCTGATATGCAGCTTGAGACCTTCTGGGAAACTCCGCGCACACCACCAGGAGCTCTTATCTCTTAGATCTCTTCTCTTATATTTCCTTCTCTTACAATATACTCTTCTTTTCTCTCTCTCTCTGTCAATCCCTACAGATTGTTCAATCCCTGTGGATTGTTACATACATGCTCAAGGATTCAGCTACTATTTATAGTCAGATAATACGGATGGAATAATAGAACCAGAGCTTGATTCTTACTATACTGAGACACTAGATACACTTAGCTATATAAATGACTCAATGGCTAACTATCTAACTATTTAAACAGCTACCCAATTGTCTAACCTTTTACAATACAAAATACATCCTTATATAGGCGGCCCGAAGGTCTCGCCATTACAACACTGTGGGATTGTCCCAACAGTAACCCCAAAAACCCTAACTGTGAAAGTTGACCTATCTGTACTTGAACTGCCGCTTTCCGTCACACCATAGCTTTCTGTAGTCTTCCACGCTTCCTGATGTTGATCATGGGTATGGGCGCCGCTTCCTCGGTCACTCCGCTTTTGTCCTTCATCTTCAATGCCTCAGCCCGTTGCTCCTTTTCCTTTATGAGGGTAGCTGAGCCCTCCTGTCTTCACCGCTGCCTTAAGTGCAGTGGTTGAGCTCTCTCTTCTCGGCCACTCAGGTACTGTTCTTCTTTGACTTCCCTGTCCCGATGTAGCAGCTTTTCCTGTAGATGCGAAACCCTGCTCCAACAGTCCCCTAACACTTACTTGTGGCTCGTCCCTATGCCACTAATAGCTGGATTCTCCTGCTATAGCTTCTCCTTGGCTTCCTGCGAAGTCCTTGCGAATCTCACTCGAAGTCATGCGACTTCGTTGTTCATAGCTTCGACACACTCTTGTGCCGTTTCAAGCATAGCTTGACTAATGCTGGAGTCTTCTGTAAACTTAGTTCATAGGTCTCTATTACCTTTCCTTCCCTTATTGTCATGATCTCACTCTCGTCGCTTGCAAGACCTGCCATCCATTTTTTTCCTACCATAAGGATTCAAATCCCTGGTATCATGAGAACTCCTCTCTAGCTGGATTTAGAACTTGTATCCCAAAGAAGATATAAATCTATATCTTCCAGCCTTCTAAAACATTTCACTCAGTCTATATCCTTTCATATGAAAACTATACAAACCATGAATTCCATTCTGAGAACAAGCCTTTGTCTGCATTCTGAAGTTCTGCTTGTTGGTTTTGTTTTCCCTTTCACTTTTCTTCTCAGCAAATCGCTCCAGGTTTTCATGCTGCCTATGATCTTCGTAGTTTCATTTCTATTCCTTTGCAATCTCTTGTTCTTCTCTTAAATTATGAGATAGGTCATCTTCCTTCTCCTGCTGCCATCTTTTTCTCATTTTTACTTTCTTCCTGGTTGGAGATTTCTTCTCATCATTCTTCTGCTATGCTTTCTTATCTTCAGTGATCGGCTCGTCTTTCTGCTTCTCTGCAGCTAAGACTTTGATGACATCTTCTACATCTTGCGCTTGACTCCTCATCCTTGGCGGCTGTCTGACTTGTGATGTACCTAATTTCACAACCCTGGGCAGCATCTTCATAGCAGACCTTAGGCCACCACATTGGAATCTCTACACAATGTCCTCTAAAGGCTCCGTCTCGGACAGAGACCACTCGGTGCAATACTCTGAACTGGCAATGGCTGCGAAATTGGGGAAAACTAGCACTCTGTAACTGGGTTATCTCTTCACAGGGAAAGCTCTTTAAATTACTCTGTAACTGTTAGAATTCACAACAATAACCCTTCTGTCTGAATGATCTTTCAATTTATAACGAAGGTGATAATCTCTGCAGCAATGGTCATCTAGGCTGGAACCATCGGTGGTATTAATTGCATGGAAAAGACAATACCCATCATTTCAATCCTCATTAATTGCTGAAATCCGATCAAATTTCCCTCGAAACTTGTGTGCAAGTGCCATTCACGTCGAATATTTAGCAAATCTGGAAAAATCATTATACTATTGCCAAATCGTATACCGGTCATTTTTACATTAACTGCTTGTTAGAAGGTGAAGTTACTGGCCCTCTGTCTCTTTGCAAAATGGTCAATGTGGCACGGGGAACATCGCCTTGCTGCGATTTCGCACCGCATCATATCGAACCAAAGTGTCAGCATGAACTCCGTAAGCGTCCTACGACTTGCGCAACATAACTTTTCTGATGCGATTCCTCATACTTGGATTTATTTTTTTAACTATGTAGACTCATTCCCGGTGCGATGACTCCTTTCAACTACACTGGGCATCTACACTTCTTAAACTATCTATCATTGCTAGACATGTGATGGTTTTTCTGCACAACTCGGTCTTAGTGTACTAGTTCCTTGGAACTGTGTCTAAAGTGTGAATGAATAGGTGAACCCATTCATCCTCTGGAATTTCTGACCAATTCTGTTCACAAATCTGAATATGTGACCTGGGGTCACTTTCTCCTGTATATTTCTGCTGTAAGGGCTCCTTGTCATTAGAGAACCTGATCGCCATCAATCTCTTCAAGTAATCCCATGATGCGATATGTTCTTTATGTGCATGCCACCATCTTGCAGGTATGGCTTTTACTGCAAGGTCAATAGTTGTCAACCTCTGCTCCTGAGGAATTTCCTGCTCAAACTATTGTAAGAAGTCATTGACATCCACTAAGCCATGAAATGATGGAACATCAATAATATCTGCGCCAATCCATCGTAGTGACTTAGTCATAAACACACATCTGCGTGCTGAGACTTCGTAAAGTCTGTCCTGCCAGTTTTCTAGACCAACCTCCGAATCTAATGCGCATGAGCTGTCACATCACCAACTGATGTTTCCTTCTGCAATCAGATTGATGTAATCACTCTGATTAGCTGTCATCTTATAGAGACTTTCCATATTGTGCACCTCCTCCTCTGCCCTGATAGGTTCAATGTAGCGAGGACCCTGGAAAGGATCCAATGATGCGATGACCCGGATATGACTATCCTCAAAGGTCATTTGTTTTTTCTTTAAATCGATAACATCCATGTTATCGATTGCCCAATCAATACCTAGTAGAGTTGGATATGGTCTACTATCACCAATGATCTCTATAACTTCAAAGTATGCAAAGCTGCGGACTCCGTCGATGTCAACTGGTACCTACAGTAATCGACCCAGTGGTGATACCCGTTGCTGATTGGCTAGTCGCAGATGGATAGGCGATCTGGCTAACTTAGGGCTACCCATCTATTCCCATGTCTGCATAGTCAGAACATTTACCTCTGATCCTAAGTCTAGGATTACCTCATCCATTTCAAATTCTCCAACTTGTGTTGTGAGTCTCATCTCTCTTCCTATTCTGGTATGGCCCATAATATTATGAACAACACACTGCACACTTCTCACGAAATAAGATGGCTGACACTGATCTATGATGTGTTGAAGCACTCCGATAGATTTCTCATTTCTAACGAGTTTCAAGCAACTCCGTAGGAAGGATTGTACACTTCCTGTCGACTCATCCTCTTCGCACCTTCCCGATGTGGTAGCCTGCGATATCTACATAGGACTAATGCCACAATGTGTTTGCTGCTGCGGTACTCCCCTGCATGGCAGTACCTACGATCCTGATGATGTAGGGTCATCAAATAAAGGTTGAGCTTCCTGGAATGTTTCTTTGTTCTTCTATAGGTCGAGTGGTGTTAATTTATTAGTGGCTTTGCGCACCCACTCCGAACCTTTGTTCTTTTCTGCATTCTACGATGTCGGACTAGTAGAAGCACCACTACGAGTCACAATGTTGACTCTTGGTTCTGGCTCTTTCTACTCAGCAGTGATAAGCTAGATGTTCTGGTGTATTGCTAGCTTAGGGTCTCTAATATTGGCTATCAAGGTTGGACACTCTTCTATAGTGTGATCATAGGACTTGCAATAGTTACATGTTGTAGTAGGGTTCTAACAATCCCTAGTATAATGTCCTACAATTCCACAATTGTAACAAGTAATAGGTCCATGGCCATGGACAAATCCTTCACCATGGCCAAATCCTCCTCCACGGCCTCGTCCTTTGAATCCTCCTCCACGACCATCACGAGCCAGTTCATGCTGTGGTCCTGCTGCTGGACCAGGTGTTTCTGACTAGACTCTGTACAAGTCATGCTTTCTCTTGACCATGAGATCATAAGCTTGACAATTATGTTCATCATGACCTACTGACTTGCAGAAGTTACAATATAAGTTCTTAGGGGTCTGTACATACTTCTGAAGTAAAGGGCATTCTAGTGGTCGATGCCCTCTTGTTCTGCAGATTTCACACCATGGCCCTTGAGTCTATAATAAGGGGTTAGGAGCCCCACTTTCTAAATAATCAACAAATATTGGACAGTTATCCTTAGTATGGCCCTGTCCTTTACACTTGGTTCACCATAGCTCTTGTGCAATCTCTTTCCCTTTCTTAATCTCATGCATCTGTAATGTGAGATTAGCTAACTGGTTTTGCAGGTTTGTCATACATGTACTAGTCTTAGGCAGAGGTGAGGCCTCTAGTTTCATTGCCATCTCTAATGCTTCATCCTGCGTACGGAGTCTCTATTGCATTAATGGAAGTCTGATGTGCGGGAGCAGTGCTGCGATGAACCATTCCTTATGCTGCTCCAACGCAAACTCAAAGCTGACTTGGTCTATGAGGGATTTGGATTTCTAATCAAAGTCCCATACTGACTCTGTAGGTAGCTATTTGATGTCTTTAAGCTCTGTAATGCATTGTGACTCAGACTTAGGTTTCTTAAATTCTTTAATCATTGCGGTCTTGACCTGTACAATTTTTCTGGTCGGTGTTGTTGTATACTTCATATACCATGTTAAGGCTATGTCTCTAAGTGTAGTGACCAACTGGACAAGTTTAATATTATCATCATGAATCCCTTTAATGGTCCATATGGCCTCACATAAGAACCAATTTTGTTCCGGGTCTTCTACCCCTATACCCTTGAAGGTAGGTAGTTTCATGTCATCCTCCATTCTGTTTCTACGTGGTTGATTCTAGTTTGTTGTATTACTACCAGTTGACGGTGTAGGTGTAGGTGATGTAGCGGTAGTATGTACTGTCTGTGAACTAATAGATGTAGTTCCTATGGGATTATTCTGAGTCCCGGTTGCTTTCTGTGGGGTATAAGGGTGGTAAGGGATACCCTCTACTGTTCTCTCTATATTACTTAGACCCTGTTCTCGAATAGTGTCTGAACTGTTTTCAAATAGAGGAGATCTGAAATCTACTTTATATTTCTTACCACTACATGTACATCCAATTTCATCAAAGTCACTCTCAAACTCTTGTGACATTACACTTATTTACTTATTCATCTGAGACTATATCCATTACTCCTATTTCATGTAATAACATCTTAATGGACAAGTTTAAAGAGATTAGGTACTTACCGCGATATCCTTTGAAGAAGTACCTCTCTGCTTCACTGAAGCTCTCTCTTTGATCGACTGCAAAATCTGTAACGAAGCCTTCCAGCAAACTCGCAAGCCAGAATTCTACTGCCCGCGAAGTGGGATTATCAACGCTTTTCACGGTCTGAATCAGCTCTGGTGTCCAAACAATTTTTCTTTTCTTCTTGAATATATTCTTATCAGTCAACTTTGATAACTAGTCGTACAACTCATTTGCATAGGTCGCAAAAAATATCGTATGTAGGTCAGTGAAGATATGTTTTTGTAACGAGTCCTGTGTACTCAGTCTAGGACTCTTGTTTTTTTTTCCAGCAAATTATTTCTCCTTAGACTCAACCCAGTGGTTAAGTTCTTCTTTAGTAGGATGCCAACAGAACATTAGCTCGTCAGTTTGTTCAAAACCGACAATGGAACCATTTGTTGGTCTCTCTGGGTAGACCCGGGTTTCCTTTAATGTACCAACAAAACCCCTAGCTCACTGGCCCTTTCGGCGATAGACCGCAGAACGGTCTGAAGTCTCACCCGAAGAGATATTGGATGGGTTGGCTGAGGACTCAAGTGTCCTCAGTCAGGTTTTGCACCATCCTGGTGGTTCACGCGACTCTTCTTAGTTAGCGGGATCTCTCTGCGATGGTGACCTTTCTTACTCACTGGTCCTGGGAGGGAGCGATCTCTTATCGCATCGCTGATGCTAGCACGATGCGCAAACTATCTCCTCTTCTCAGCTCTTAACCTGCGATATCTCACACCCCGGTTCCTTCGACAGTGCGATATCGCCTTTCTATACTGTGATATCCTTTACGGTAAGGCTTCAATATGACTCTCACGGTCCAAAGGATTCTCTCTTAGTATAATAGTTAAGACAAACAGCCTCACTTAGACTCCTACAGTCTAATATACTTAACATCAACTATGCTCAACTTGCTGAACTAATATTCAGAAATCACTTAACACTGTAACTGCAACTATCGCGCATCAAGTACTGAGAACTCATATACAGAATACTTAACAAATTCAACTCCTAGTTAATATTCCACGCAACTGTAACTAAAGATAGCATACATTCACTCATTCATTAACTGGTAGTAAATTTCATGTAATGAATAAAAGATAACAGATAAATAAAGCACAGTCACATGAATAGTCGCACAACACACTGATTTTATGTGGTTCACCTCTAGGGGGGAAGCTATGTCCACGGGAACTAGTTTTTATATTATATCTTGAGAGAGTAAACACAGTTCCGCTGCAACCTGATATGCAGCTTGAGGCCTTCTGGGAAACTCCGCGCACACCGCCAGGAGCCCTTCTCTCTTAGATATCTTCTCTTATATTGCCTTCTCTTACAATATACTCTTCTTCTCTCTCTCTCTCTCTCTCTCTCTCTCTCTATCAATCCCTGCAGATTGTTCAATCCCTGTGGATTGTTACATACATGCTCAAGGAGTCGGCTACTAGTTACAGTTAGATAATACAGATGGAATAACAGAACCAGAGCTCGATTCTTACTATACTGAGACACTAGAGACACTTAGCTAGATAAATGACTCAATGGCTAACTATATAACTGTTTAAACAGCTACCCAATTGTCTAACCTTTTACAATACAAAATACATCCTTATATAGGCGGCCCGAAGGTCTCGCCATTGCAACACTGTGGGCCTGTCCCAACAGTAACCCCAAAAACCCTAACTATGAAAGTCATCCTATCTATACTTGAACTGCCACTTTCCGTCACACCACAACTTTCGGTAGTCTTCCATGCTTCCCAACGCTGATCATGGGTATGGCCGCCGCTTCCTCGGTCACTCCGCTTCTGTCCTTCGTCTTCAATGCCTTGGCCCGTTGCTCCTTTTCCTTTATGAGGGTAGCTAAGCCCTCCTGTCTTCACTGCTGCCTTAAGTGCAGTGGTTGAGCTCTCTCTTCTTGGCCGCTCAGGTATTATTCTTCTTTGACTTCCCTATCCCTTTGTAGCAGCTTTTCCTGTAGCTGCAGTACCCTGCTCCAACAAAAGGAGGGGAAGGAGGTATAAGGAGGGGGATCGAATGGTTGAAGGGGGGATTTTTCCAGAGCATCTGGAGGGATAAAAATTTTACAGAAGAAGAGAGTAAGGAAGGTGATGGAACAGGAAGGGAAGAAAACTGGAGGAGGGGGTTAACTCCAGGAGAAGAATTACACTCATCAAACAAGGAAGTTGCTATCGGGTTTATCGGCACATGGGCTGGGGGCCTAGGAAACCCGTCGGTTTCCTAGGGCCAACAGGTTCAACGCTGGTCGGTAGGGTGGATCATTTGAATTGGCATCAAGGCTCAGACAGGCTCAGATGAGGGAGGGGCAAGGCTACAGGAGCAGGATTCAAGGACTATCTTCAGCTCGCTAAGGTTCAAGTATTTTTCGGTGAACCCTCTCGTTATTTTACAAATAAATGAATCCTGAAAAATCAAAATCAAAATAAGAGTAAATAAAATTTTGCTGTTAAAGTTTAGGACTTAGTGCTCTTCCTGGAAAGTAGAGCACTACATGAGAAATGCACCTCTCTTGCATGCATACATGAAAACCTAGTGCTAACTGAATGTAGAGGAATAGAACTGAATGTAACTAACTCCTAACTTAGCTTGACTAGTCACTAACTGAACTCAACTGATGAAGGTTGGTATTGGCACTCCCAGTGGATCCCAAATTGTAGGGATTGATCTAGGAGGATCCTAAACCGATGCATGCAAATGAAATCAGTGGCAGTATGCCTCAATTAGTGTTCCCCACACTTTAGTAACTGGAACATGTGCCCCAATTAGGTCAAGTGGACCCAATGGTGCTAATGACTAAAAATAGATCGGATGGACTCCCGATTTAGACATGACTCCTAATTTAGACATATGACCAAATTGGAAAAGGGAGGATTAATAATCCTAACACCCCCCTGAATGCTAACTTGGATAATCTGTGGGCCCTGGTAACTATGACCATAGGTCACCCATTACATCAAGTAAATTAAAGTAACTGCTTAATACAAGGAGCTTAGGAAAAAACCACATGGGAAAAAATACCCCCCTTTATCTAAGCAGATAGAATCTGGATTCAAGTTTGAAAAACTTGGAAATATGTTGCTGCAACCTTCATCTCTGTGATGTAGAAAAGCAGCATGAATGGTGTTCTATGCACAGGTATTCTGGGGCCTGGCATGTAGACTTCTCCTTCTTGTCCCAAAATGTTGATGGAAGGAAGGAGGAATGTAACCTTTGCCTCTTTCTGGATGAAGAGGTGTATGATCCATTCTATTCTTCTGAAGGCGGTGTGACTGATCAAACCTTGCCATGTGACATCTTACAGGAAATTCGTTTCATCTCTCTGAAGGAGGTATGATTGCATGGCATAGCGCAATATTATTTTTCTTCTGAATGTTAGATGGATTTCTAGTCATCTTCCTAGCTTCCTGATTGGAAGTAGGGACTGAATCTAGATCTGAATATGAATCTGAATGAATATTAATCTCATGAACTGATACAACTGGTTCTACAATACTAGTGGAAACTACAGGAGAAGGATATGGAATGATTTTACCTTCCTTTTGAGAGTGCACTGGTTCTAAAAAAGGCATGAGGTGTGAGAACTCATAATCCTTGGAGGCATGATTTCCAACACCCTTTTCTATTATGTTCCCAGTAGAGATATATTTGATCTCCATTGAATCAGGACGAAAGATCACTCGCTTTGGAGAGCCAGTATGAGTCATCTGGTACAAACATAATATATTTGAAGCTAGGGAGGGGACATAGAGCACATCTTTGAACCTTCCATGTTCAATATTGATAGATCCCTTCCCTTTGGTTTGAAATTTACCATTATTTCCCAGCTGAATACTAGGACCATCAAAAGTATGTAAAGAAGAGAATGATTCTCTTGATGCAACCATATGATTGGAAGCTCCAGAATCAATGAGGAAGACATGTGCTGTTGAGCAGCTGGACTTTAGTCAATGGCCTCTTTCGAAGAAATATTCAGTGTCTTTTGTGTCTTCTATTTGGTCATCCTTCCTTTCTCTAGCAAGTGCAGTAATGTTATGTTTCTTTAGAAGAAGAGTCATTGTATCAACTTGTCTTCTCATGCAGGAGCTATCTCAATGAAAGCCCCTTCCATAGTAGGAACAAAGGGTCTTCCCTTTTCCATTCTTCTTGCTTCTCTTCAAACTTGAAGGATCATTTGAATACTCTTTCTTCACATGAGACTCATCTCTTTGCTTCCCTTTTTCATTCGCTACCTTACCTCCTCTTGAAACCAGTGCTTGATCTTTGGGAGATCGAATGATCTCCATTTGGATCAACTTGTCATTCTCATAAGTGAGAGATTGGATGAAAGCATTAAGAGTGGGCATCTTCCAATTTGGAGTGGTGAGATTCATTCTTTGAAAGGTTGATATAAAGACTGAGTAGTCTACACTGAGTTTTGAGAGAATGGAAAGGATGAGCTGATCATCCTCCTTCTCCACATTGCATTGCTTCAACTGGTATATCAGGTTCTTGAATTTTGTGAAAAATTCATTCATTGTTTCGAATTCACATGGATTAAGAGAGATTAGCTAATTTTCTAGCTGATGGACCCTCATCTCATCCTACTTATCAAACAAGGAAGCAATCTTGTCCCAAATTTCATTAGGAGTCTTCAATTCTTTGATGTGGAAGCGAATATCTTGAGAGATTGAGAGGGACAAGTATCTAGAAGCTTCATCAAGCCTATTAAAGTACTTTTCTTTGTCATGATTAAGAATTGGCTCTGCCTCTATCCCTTCTATGAGTTTGAAGAGCATCTTGGTGTGAAGCAATCCCTCCATGTCCTCCTTCCACTGGTGGTAGTAGAAGGAAGTGAGCAACTCTACTGGATGGGCCATTTTGAATGCAGTAAAGAGGGATGAGCTGCTGTAGTGAATGCAGTGAGGAGAAAGAGATACATGTAGAGAATGCGGTGAGAAGATCTGATAACCTGTAAATCACACAATAAAACATACAAAATAAGCTCGACTACTTGCACATTTCAGTTTTTCATCACACCCAGCATAATTGATCAAGCAATCTTGATCAATAATTCCTTAACTTGGGGTATTAAGTGGTAAAACTTATACTTCTAGTGCAGAGTAGGAATTGAGAAAATTGCTCAAAAAAATGATCCAGTTGGAGATCTGAGGAGGAGAAGTGCCTTGTCTGCTGAGGATCTGATACCATATTAAATTGAGCACATAGATCTGTGGAAAAACACACAACTCAAAAGATAGATCACACAATTTACTCGACAATTGGAGAATGAAATAGTGCAAAAATGGCTTGCAACTGTGAATGATTTCATTAATAAAAAAGTAATTAGATGATAAATTACAATGTAATACAATGGCTAAATAGCCACATGCAATTTGAATCCACATGAGGAAATTCGAATTGAGTAGACTCTACTTGACTGTAGCTAACTAAGACCTTGTCTAAATCATTATCGCGGGACTCAATAGTTAACTGACCTTGTTTGAACCATTATCAGAGTTCTAAAACAAAACTCAAGTGTCTAATTCAGTGTTAGCTGAGGCTAATTGACTGTGGTAGGTGAGAAATGTGCCTCTCCTGCATGCCTCCATGCAAACCTAGTGCCAACGGAATGTAGAGATCTAAAACTAAATGTAACCTACTCCTAACTCAGCTTGACTAGTCACTAACTGAACTCAACTGATGAAGGTTGGTGTCAGCACTCTAGCTCCTAAATTGCAGGGATTGATCTAGGAGGCTCCTAAATTTATGCATTCAAGTGCAATAAATGGAAGTAGGCCTCAATTAGTGTTCCCCACACTTTAGTAACTAGAACATGTGCCGCAATTAGGCCATGTGGACCTAATGGTGCTAGTGACTAAAAATAGACAAGATGGACTCCCGATTTAGACATGACTCCTAATTTAGACATATGACCAAATTGGACAAGGGAGGATTAATAATCCTAATAGAAACAAGGTATATTATATTGGGCATGGAGTCATGATTCTCAAGACACTACTACATTTCGATGCAAAATCCGACAGTTACTTCCGATGGTGCGTGGATTTTTTCTTTTAAACCTACCAAAAATCACAAAGTTAATTTTTTTTTTTAAATTATGGTCATAAGTGTCGCTTAAGCGACGGCTAGCCTAGCAAGCGTCACTTAAGCGACGGCGCGTATGATTCTCTTCTCAACCAATTTCTTTTAGAACTAAATTGAAATTGTATTGCAAAATATATCTCCTTGTATACCCTACATCTCTATCATACACAGAATACGCCTTCAATACATTGTGCAGAGACCTCTGCCCAGGCCCGTCTACAGTTTGGAATAATTCCTGTGAAGGCAAAGTGCGATGGATGTCTTTGAGGATAAGATTTTCTGATTCAGATGTTTCAATAGACAGGAGAAGTTCATAAATTCCAGGGTTCGCTAGGAGAAGTTCCCGGCCTCCTGAAATGAATCGCCAAATGACACCTCAAAGCCAATCTAGAATGGGAATAGCATCTCTGATACTCCTCTTGAGGATTTGTGGGCTCTTTTTTTTCATGCAGCCCTTCCAATCAATAAATCTTACTGTTATCTGTCATTTTCTCAGTCTCTTCTGCTCGCTTTCATGGTCGTTCTGACCTGATCGTTTACGCTTTGATTTGGCTGGCATCAGTTCTACTGTGCAATGTTGTCCAAGAGGATTAATATCAGGAGAGCATTCATCTTCAAACTATGTTTTGCTTACTGCAGACATTTGTGATAGGTTTATATCATGGCAATAGCAGTAACAGTAGCCCCTGCAATCAGAAATCTGCATTTTTTAGTAGTTCTGGCTTGTTGTTTTTAGTTCTAGCTAGGCACATAGGGTTCTTAGGGTTTTGATTTCCTTAGTTTCGATTCCAGTAAACAGAAACGTTTGGAGTTTCTATATGATTCTGGACTGGCCATGGGTAGAAGCAGTTCTGACAACTTCCCGCTGGGTAAGCCGGTGGAGCCGCAGAAGAATGAGACGGAGAATGAACTGAGCAAGGTAATTTTTGTTTCCTGATTCTTATTTTATGTGCCACTGTTATTAAAAATTATTGTCATTACCTGGGCTGATCATTTCTTACAAAGGACCAATTCAAAATTGTGATAGGTCCAGTAAGCATTCCTTTCATGGGACGAGCAGTCAAGCTCTGGCAATGCTTTGACCAAAAGACAGTGATAGGGTTGGGGCCATTGACTGTGAATGCAAATCCCTGAAGCTGCTCTCCAAAGTATTCCACCATGTCATTTCTCTGCAACATGTGATAGACAACTCATTAGACTTCTTTCATTACATGGAAAGATCTTGCATAGATATCAACTGTGGAGTACTTACCTCAGGCTCTCCATGTACAAGGACATCAAGATCAAGCTCTTCTCCAATAAGCTCTGCAGTGAACCTCAATTTAAAAAATGTAAGCGTCAATCTGTATGATAATGTTAGTTTATCTTGGTTTAGTTCATGCTACAGAACCCATTTGGTGCAATTGAGCAATTTATATTAGTTGTGAAATCTGTGGCATCCTCTCCCTCAAGGAATTGAACTGAGGGTTTTCTGTTGCCATAGTAAAATATGTTTTCCTCTGAGAAAATGATTTTGAATACTGAAAAAAGTGTGGTGGGAAATGTGATTTTTTTGTCTTGTTTCATTTTATTGTCTTTGAACAGATTCTCATCTTATCAATTAATAACATTACTGTCATTTTAGACCTGAGTCTACATGATGGATGTTCAGTAAACTCTTTACATAAGTTTTGAAGGTCGATTCTCTACTGGGTAATGCTGTGCATTAGTATTGCACTTGGGTTTTGTGATGGATAAGTTTATGCCTTAATATTCCATTTTCAACTTCAATGTCATAATCTTGATAATTGATCATTATTTAAAATGTTATCAGGTTGCGTGTAGGGACTATCCTCATTCAAGGCATTGCTGTGTAATTTATCCTTACAAAAGCACACCTCACGAGAAACATTGTGCCTTGGTACGTTTACTGAGGAAGAATCTATTCTAAGTTCAAAGAGTTTGGATGAATAGTTATTATTTGTTAAAGTTTGGTTTTAATTGTACGTGTGAACCATGTTATGTTGTGATGTATTTTGTATTTTAATCTATTTGCTATTTACATAGAGATTGCTTGTGATAATAATGTATTCAAAGAACACATCCAAGACATTGCTTCTCATGTAATTCAATTATGCAGTGTCATTGCTATGTATGTGACAAGCCTGCTCCATGTTTTATGTGGGGCCAAGGAAACTTGACTAGTGATCACTGCCATGCCTCAGACAAAGAAGATAACTGGAGGAAGTTAAGGAAGTCCTACAACCTGAAGAAAACCAAGATGATATTACCACCCATTGTTGATGCCGTACCTCTATTATCTAGTGGGAGATCTACAGTTCGGGTTACTATAAGTAATCAAGAGGGTGCAGATACAGTTACAAATATTCCCTCAAACATTTGCCAGAATGCAGCAAGTCAATTAAGGTCTTCCTCATTGACAGACCCTACCTCTTCATGAGGGCCTTTCTCTTTTGCTGCTCTATCCTGTCATTTGACTGACCAGCGTAGAGCCATTCTTGCAAGCCCCATGAGTTCCATAGATTCAGCTGGCATGAGTAATAGAACTGGTAGAAAAGAAGTCATATCTACTTTGTCAATTAGTGGTCATGGTGGTGTGCATCACTTCAGGCCCTGCTCATCTACAGAACATCTGAATACTGACTTTCAGATTGCAATAACTGGCCATAGTGCTGGCATGCATGCACTTTCCAGGAGATCTCACTTTTCTACAAGAAATCAGAACCCTGCCCCCAAGATAGGACCTGCATCTATGTATAGTTTGTGCAGTTGCATGCCTGGCTAGTTGACAAGGATCCATCAGAGTGCAAGCATACAGACTAACTCCACGAGTTCCACAGTTCAGTCTGGTAGATATAATCCAGTGGGTAGAAGGAAAATTGCATCTGCTTCACTGAATATTAACCGTGGTGCTGCATTTCAATCAGGGTGTTACTCATCTACAAACAATCTAAATGGTACCTTTGAGACAGGCCCTCCATCTACTTTTGATTTACACGGTTATTTGCCTAGCCATAATGCAAATATTGGCCAGAGTGGAAGCATGTATGGCATCTCCATGAGTTCCCCAGGTCAGACTGGCAGAAGGAATCTAATGTGTTTAGAACCAGTTACATCTGTTTTGTCAGATACTGGCCATGTTTCTGGGCATCAATTCATGCCTTGCTCATCCGAAAACAATCTAAATCCTTCCTTTCAGCTAGGAATGGTGCCTGCTTTTTGTTTGCAAGCTCATTTCCCTACACAGATTGGAAAGATTGGGCAAAGTGGAACCAATCTTGCAAGCTCAATGAATTCCACAGGTTAGGCTGGTAGAAGTCAACAAGTAGGCTCCATTGCATCTATTCCAACGGACATTAGCCAAGTTTATGCACAACAAATCAATCCTTCTCCTTTTACAAACAATCTGAACCCTGCCTTTAGTACAAATCCTCTCTCTGCCCTTGATTTGTCTTCTCATTTACTTCTCCCCAATGCAATGATTGACTAGGGTCAAAGCATGTTTGCAAACTCCATGATGTCCACTTGTCAGGTGGGTAGTAGTGATCATATCAGGTGGGTAGGAACTGTTGCATGTATTCCGTTGAATATCAGCTATAGTTGTGCAGATCATTTCAGGCCATCTTCATTTAAAAATAGTCTGAACCCTCCACCTCAAACACAACCTACAAATCAATTCAGGTCATCTTCATTTACAAACAATCTGAACTCAAACCCTCCATCTCACATACAACCCCCCTTTACTTTTGATTTGTCTCCTCATTTGCATGGGCAGACTGAAATTAGAATTGCAAGCTCAACGGATCATATCAAATGTCGGATATACTATAGGCTGTACCATAATGAACACCTTATTCATGTTTTCATTTCATCATTTTAA
>LPNX011041976.1:0-110642 GCA_001517045.1 Pseudotsuga menziesii | reverse complement strand
TTGAACCCTAAACCATGTCATTAGTTTATGGTCTTTTCAACTTGAATGGCTATTTTGGGAGTGTTTTTTTTAAGTTGTGGAAAACATTATGGCTACTAGCCAAGTAAGGCCAATTTTTATTAGTTTATCTATTATTGCAGTTGGAAAGGTCTCAGGATTGCTTTGGAATCTGGATGTTCTTGGATGAAATTACTCCATTGCATTAGGTTCTTCTATAAATTTATAATGTGTTTGACTTATAAATAAGTCTAATCATTATTAAAGGATTGCCAGTCATTATTGAAGTTGAAAATGAATTTAGATTGCTTTTGGGTTACTTGTACTATTTGCTATGTATTTGGAATTGTTGAAGCATGTTTCCCTTATTGATATGATTGTATGCAACAATTTTAGATGTATTTTCATAAATTTTTTTTAATATTACATAAATTTATAAGTTATAATATTCTTCTAGAATTTTTGAATTTCTCTTACCAAGCAATTTAACTGCAGTTATAATAAGGGCCGAGTATTGTTAAGATTGACTTGAAATATTTAGCTCCAGCCTCATCTTAACTATTCTGTCAGGTGAACAACAAGCAGTTATAATAATTTTTTTTTTAATAGATATGGTTCTCCTGTTATGTCATTCTTGGACATAATTTTGTGTAATAAAGTAGGCCTTTCTGCTGCAGATGGTCTGCTGACCATTGTTCCCAGTCTTTTGGTTTTGCTTTGGTTCCTTGACTACCTTACTAATGCTTTTATCTGGGTATTTTTTAAGGATCCGGATATTTATACCTATGTATACTATTCTAAACGACTATTTGGATTGGAAAAATCACAACTAAATGGATTTCATCTGTATCTATTATTGGAAAGTCTCTGACTTAATGAGTAGCAAATTAGCAATTTAAGCTTCCTGTATCCTTCCTCAAATTGCAAGGAGGATTACCTATAATGTATTTTTCCTCATTTTGCTCAGGTTTTGTCTTTAAAATGGCAGAGATACGAGCTGGTACAGGAAATACATTTGGTACTTTATTTCGTGTTACAACTTTTAGAGAATCTCATGTGTTGTGTCATTGCAGTTATGCTAAGTGTGATCAGTAGAAAACTTGGAACAACTTTCATCTCAATACATTGTTTTAAAGGTCTGTACATAAAATATGGACTAAACTCTTACCTTTCTCTACAGGTCACAGTGGAGGAGGCAAGGGACCAGTGTAAACTTCCTTGGATGTGTGAAGCACTCGATAAGTTTGAGGGTTACATTCTTCGAAGTAGAGATGTCTCAAATTGCTCATCTGAATTTACCTCGGATTCTTTGTTGCAGTTCTCAGATGAACATTCACAGCAGTGTATAGAAAATTCAGAGTGTGAGGAAATGGATTCTAGATGTGTAGATGCTGTTAGTTATGATGAGCGTCCAATTAGTCCCATAGAGGATATTCCCCATCTAATTGAGGAAAGTGTGAGTTCATCCTCTGATGAATAAGTCCATCTAATCGTATGCTACCCACCTTTTTTAATGGATTTTATTCGCCACTTGAGATTCATTCGGCACACAAAGCATGAGTGCAACTATAAATTGTTGCTATTTTATTTCTGACATTCAATTGCAGTTTTCTTCTAGGTTACAATACTTCC
Source organism: Pseudotsuga menziesii (assembly GCA_001517045.1). Classification (NCBI taxonomy): domain Eukaryota; kingdom Viridiplantae; phylum Streptophyta; class Pinopsida; order Pinales; family Pinaceae; genus Pseudotsuga; species Pseudotsuga menziesii. Next base: position 109,013 of record LPNX011041976.1, on the reverse strand, counting down.
TATACTTCAAGGTAACAAAAAAATTGACTTCATATATCAATATTTTTTAAAAGTCTCCTTACTTAATTATCATCTCTTAACCTTCAATTTCATTATGATTAGTGGAAATCGTCAACAAACTGTCACAATTACTGAAATTTTTTAATCTTCCATGGACTGTCACGATTTTTTACTTTTATTTTGGAAAGATGAGTCCTTGCATTTTAGGCAACTTGAGGTTCTTGTTCTGCAACTTTTAATGCAGAAACAAGGAGAGACTAGCAACTGTGTGAATTTATTTTAACTTAATTTATCATATATAATCATAAATTCAATATTCAGGCATGCTGCTCTAACAGTTTAGTTGCAGGTTTCTGAGTTTTACAGCGTAGAATAGCAGTTCAATTACAGATTTGGGTTCATACACACCTCCAAAAGTTCATCAATGAAGCCTTAAATCATCTATGGATTCCCCCTTGAGATTAGCAAATCACTAACCCAGAGCGAGAGGGATTTGTGTGAGGTGACATTGGCACATTTCCCCAAGTTATCCAGTCACCTTCGGGTATTTCTGCAAAGCATTCCCAGGTAACAACAGAAGCTATCAGTTTCTTGTTAATGTTCAATATGAATGTGTCTGAGTTTAATAAAGCTTGTGAGCATGCCATGTGAATTGGACTGTGGAGAGCCAGACTCTGCCTGAAGATCAAATGAATTGGGTTTGTACTATGTAGCTGGAAATCAAGTCGCATTTGTCCATCTGATGACAGTCTTCATTGTGTGTCTGGGTGAATTTTTTCTCAACGGTTTGTATGATAAGATTTGCTTTAGTATATTTTTGCAAATGCTACTTCCTGTAGCCAAGGATTACCATATGATTATGCGTTTGATAAACTATCTTTCTCGATGTTATCACCCATGTCTGTCAAATATAATTCTCATGAAAATATGTTTTGCTATTTAAGCAATCAATGTAACGATTTAGGTTTATATTTACATAGTTTAGAAAAAAAATTAAAATTATGCTTTCCCTTCTGTTACCCCAAGTTTTGCATGGGCATGCATTTGTGGTTTTTATCACATTCTTGATGATTCTGGATGAGAAGAGACTGGAGTTTGTAAGAGAGGTGTTGTTCCTTGGATAACTGCAGGGGCATACTTAAAATCTGGCAGTTTGTGAAGTAGTATCACAGTAATTTCTTAAAGGAATGAGCCCTACAGTCAAAATGCAGTTCGCCGAGACTAAGTGCCAATAAGACTCGGCCTTCGTCCTGTGCATCTAAACAGTAACAATAGTGCAAATTTGAGTTTGGTAAACAATAAACAATGATCCTGAAGAAATTGTGGTAGCATCAGAGGTTGTTTCAGACTTGTTTCCAGCCTTTCATATCGGCCATAAAAGGAACATATTTAGGGTGGTTTTTCACTGCCTAGGGTGGCAGTTTGTTTTTTCACTTCTTTTTCTTGGTCCAGAGGATTTAGTTGTTCTAAATTACACTGTTATTAAACATTAGTTTCAGAACTGTCAACCTCAGAAGTGTTACCGCTTGTTCTATCTCCTAACATTGTCTTAATTTCTTGGCTGGGTCTTACTGAGGGCAAATTAAATGATTTTTTATTACTGAGAATCCAGGTTCAGCGTCAAGTGCAACAATATCAAGGTCAAACGTTTACAAGTCCAGAGAAGCCCTGTGAAGCTTAACCTTGTGAAAAAAGGGGATTTGAAGCCCCAGACCTTCACTAGTGAAGATCGCTCCATCTTTGTGACTAGACCTGCACACAATCCAAAGTATATGAATGTGAAGAAAATTACCCAACTTTTGTTAAGATGTATGGCTATTGGTTGGGGACAGTATGATAGTTTTGAACAGCCTTAATCCAACATTCATATCCCCGTGATTGTGCAGAATTCTCACAAGTCGAGGGATAGATGATATTGCTGTCCTCTGCTCAAAAGAACAAAGGTATACACTAGTACATTTTTTTGAAATATTAAGAACTTTCTTGTTTGACCTTTTATCAGAGCATGCAAGGATTCACATCTGGGAACTTCTTTCCTATTTTCACCTCTTCCCTCTTACGGCCCTTGCAATCCATTGGTAATTTAATACATAATATGTTTATGGTCCTTTGATAATGGTTGCTATTACATTCCTCAGGGACATTCATCAATTGTGTATTGATTCCATTTACTATACTTTCAATCGAGAATGCCCTTATTGTTAAAGGATGCCCATTCTGTGTATGCCTTTCAGCCAAGTTTGTTTATTTGATCTTAAACTTTGAAAATAAGTTGAAGTTCAGAACAATATGCCAACAAAATTTTCTGTCTCGTCATTCAATTACATATGCAACTTGCTTTTATTTGTGATACATTCCAGTACCTTTAGTACAATGTCACTATTGAAGGCACTGCTTTTTCTTGGTCTAGAGGATTTAGTTGTTCTAAATTACACTGTTATTAAACATCAGTTTCAGAACTGTCAACCTCAGAATTGTTACCGCTTGTTCTATCTCCTAACATTGTCTTAATTTCTTGGCTGGGTCTTACTGAGGGAAAATTAAATGATTTTTTATTACTGAGAACATATCCCAGAGGATTTCATATGAGGCATCTGGAAGTTCATTTAACATGGTTGAATTCTCGACATAACACTGCGAGAGCTTTCCCTTCTAAATTTTGTAGCTAACTTACCCAATATGCACAGGCAGGACTAGATGGATTCAGATTTAATGCTGTTATGAAATAGGATAATTTATCGCAGTTGCTAACCTTGTGCTAATTCTTATACATAGTACTGAAAAGAACCTCAATTCTGACCGAAGAGTGGTAAATTCAATGAGTATTTTTCGGTGAGATATTCTCAAATGTTTAGAGACGCTGTTGATTATTGTCACAACAAGTGGGTTATGTGCGGACAAGAGCCCTGCAACCTAATTAGGGTAGTGGATTTGATTCTCAATAAGAACCAAACCTGAACAATGTGGACTTAATTCATATAAAAATTCTCTTACGATCCCTTCGTCCATGAAAGGAGCAACTCATTGATCATAGAAGGAGTGAACCTGGTAATGAATTTGTTGACATTGATTTTATTTTATTTTTTTAAAACACACACAGGCGTCGGTTAAGCGACGCTTATAACTGTCGCTTATCCGACGCTTTTAGTTGATATCCATCGATTAAGCAACGCTTGTAACTGTCTCTTATCCGACGCTTTTAGTTGATAGGTGTCACTTAAACGACGTATACATATGTCTCTTATCCGATGCTTTTAGTTGATATTTGTCGCTTAAGCGACGGTTATGAAGGCTATTTTCTAAAAAAAAATTACTACCGTCGAAAATATTCTGTCGCTTAAGCGACGCTATACATTTAAGCGACGGTTTCATAGGTGTCACTTAACTAACGGTTATTTAGGTGTCGGCTAACCGACGACAAGTTTCCGACGCTTAAAAAAAAATCAAAGTGTCGTACATGCGACAGGAAAGTGTCAAAAATCCGACATGACGGTCGTCGGATTTTTGGTCGAAATGTAGTAGTGAGAAGCGCAGAGCAGTCTGCGCAGATAATTTTTGCAAGAGTAAGATAACACTTTGGTCATGGTCAATATGTTAGGGTCTAGTGATAAAATAGGGAAAATGACAACCCATCAACGTGGAGCATCACGAGGATGAATTCCATGTCGAATTTGGAATAAATGTCTGGTGGGCATCCAAAAAAATAGCCAGAGCATGGGGACATGAATTCTAAACCTTTATAGACTATGTAAAGGATGTGAAGAAAACATAATGTAAGGAGGAAACATGAATTAAATTCATGTAAGATAATAGAAGCATAGATTGCAACTAGGAAATACACAAAAATTCTTACATCCAAAGGCCAGAATCTAGCTCTGTTTCTTGTATTAAATGTGGGTCAAATTACATAAGAACCAAAAATATCCAAGGTTACGACAAAAACCAACAACCCTTTCTCCCTCAACGGGGAGTCTTCTTATAGTGCTTTCAAGCCCTCGAGACTAACCTCAAAATAGGGTGATAAGCTAGTTACAATCATGATCAAAACTATAACAAAGTAGAACCTGGCATCTCCACCATGGTTTACATATATTAAACAAAATGTTATGGAGAAAATACACATGATGGTCTGATTGGCAGTGCAACATCTCTGGCATCAAGTTCATTTGTCTTCAAAATGATGGCTCCAGACATCCCTTTATGGCGCATCATGGACTTGGCTCGGACCATTTTCCTTCATGTTGGGTCTGTAACATGTCCCTTTCTTTCCAGGCATATTTGTGTTCATTATGTTCTCAAAGGAACCTTTCTGCATGGGCTTATAGCTGGCAAGAAGGTTTCTATTCCTTCGGTGCTCATCCTCGCCCCCCACCCCCCTCTCTTCTGGTAACACTATTATTCAAGGGGAATCGAAGAAGGGACACACTACTTCTCACAATGATAGGTCCTTGAGGAGGTTAGTAATTCTTGTGTTTCTTTCCTCCTAGGAGGAGGATCCTTCTACAGGTCGCACAACGCGACACATTTCTGACTTCATCAATACCCTTGATAAAGTTGGCATGTAGAATTCACAAAGGGGGTGATGAATAATTTGGACCCCTTCTCCTATAGTATGAGCATCCACTCCAAAGGTTCACTGCTAGCATTGGTCACAACTTGCTAAGATTATGGAGACCATGACCCTATTTGGAGGCTTTGGAGGGATGCTCATTGGACAGGAAATTCTAGGCACAGTGCTTGCAGGGGTGTGGCCTTCTATTAAGACAGTGATTCCCTCACCAGTGCCTGCAGGGGTGTGGCCTTCTAATGCGATGAACATCCTTTACATGACCTTGTTGGTGCTAGAAGGATTTTCTAATACAATAAACATCCCTACCCCGATAGCTGGAGCCTTTTTGCACTACAACAAAAACTAGATTTAGCATCGAATTTAGCGCCAAATTTTAGTGTAATTTTTTCTTAATTGTGGTGAATAATCTGGCGCTATTGTAAATTTTCATAAAATGCCATCTATTGCATATTTTTTTCGTCCTTTTTAACATCCATTTTTGCGTCCATTTTTGCACCCAATTTTTTGCATCTTTTGTTACGCGTTTATTTCCACCCAATTTTGCAACTTCTATTGCATCTTTTTTTGCGTCCTTTGTTACATCATTGTTTGCACCCAGTTTCACACTCATTTTTGCATCCAATGTTGCATCTTATATTGCTCCTAGTTTTTCATCGAGTCTTGCACCCAATTTTACACCATGTTTTACATAAAATTATGTGTCCAATTTTGCATCTAACGTTGCATCTAGGTTTGCATCCAATTTTCATCCCAATGTTGTGTCTAGTTTTGCATCCAATTTTGCTTATAATGTTGCATCCCCATTTGCATCTAATTTTGTATCTTGTTTTATGTCTTTTTTTGTATCCATGTTTGTGCCTAATGTTTCATCTTGTTTTACATCGTATTTTGCATCTAGGTTTGCACCTAGTGTTGCATCCCGGTTGATGTCTTTTTTTGCATCTATTTTTGAGCCCAATGTTGCACCCAGTGTTGCACCTAGTGTTGTGCCTAGTTTTTCACCCATGTTTGTATCTAATATTGCATCTAGTTTTGTGTCTAATGTTGCATCCCATCTTGCATTCAATATTATGTCTAGTTTTACATCCAATGTTTTGTCCCATCTTGCATCCAATATTGTGTCTCATTTTAAGTTTTTTTTTGCGCCAAGTGTTCCTTCCATTTTTGCACCTGGTGTTATGCTTAGTTTTATGTCCATCGATACACCATATTTTGTGCTCAATTTAATGTCCAATTTTACGTCTAGTTAGGAGTCCAATTTTGCATCCACTATTGTGTCTAGTTTTGGACCTAGTATTGCATCTAGTTTTGAGTCATTAGTTGTGTCTAGTGTTGAGTCTTTTTTTGCATCCAATTTTGCATTTAGTATGACATCCATTTTTGTGTCCATATTTGCGTCTAACATAATGTCGACTTTTGCATCCACTTTTGTGTTTAGTGTGGCGACCACTTTTACATCTTGTTTTGAATTTAATGTTGCGTCTAATATTGCATCCATATTGCACTACTACATTTTTTACCTTTAGAAATACATTCCAATATCATTAGGGCATGGAGGAATTGAACCACCAACCTCCTGCTTGTAAAATAGGCGCTCTACCATTGAGCTAGCACCCTTTAAGAATTAGGAAGAGGAGAAATATTAACACATACATTTCATCATTTGTAATTCTAATAAAAGACAATAAGATCCAAATACATTCATGCTTAAAATCCAATTTATTTTTTCAACCACACTAATAAGCACAAAAATCTACCATGCTGAGGAAAAAAACATCCTAAACAGTTACGCAATCTACTAAAGTGGTCCGCAAAAGAGTCTTAGAGAACAACATAATGCATTCATGTATAACTAATAACCTAAACTTGATATGGACAGAGAATCTGGGATGTGTTTAAGAAATACTTGTAGAATCTAATTGAGGATGTGTGTGTTGCTATATACATGTTGTTATTCATTGATGAGGTGATTTTGTTCAGCAATGGGATGGTAAAAGAAGAACCCATGAATGGTTAATAAAAGAAGATGTCTACTATGTGCAGCATATATGATATAATGAATATTTTAAAAATTAACACCAACAAAGTTGATTTATATTATGTGCATTATTTATAATCTAAAAATTAGTAAGATGTCAACAGGAAATAGAACCATACTGGTTTCCACAATTGATAAGGCCACAAGGAGGTAGATGAAGTTCAGGGGTTTCTCATCTTAATAATGATTGTTCCATCAAGAGATTCTTAATGGGAATTTCGTCACTTCATCAACATAGCTTCATGAATCCTTTAGCTTCACGAATCCTTTAGCTTCATGAATCCTGCAAATTTCGGGAGCAGGGGTGGAGAGGAGGGTGCCTCCAGGCAACATTTCTTCATGAATCCATTTAATAATAGCTAACGAAGAGAATGTGAAATAAGAACCAACAAAAACAACACAAAATGGAAAACATAATAATGGGATTTATAGTAAAAATTAGTGAAGAGACATGGAGAAGGATTGAATAAAGGAAACTTTACATAGAAAAGAACAAATGTTTGCTTGAACTATTCAAAATTTCAAAAGGGGTTTATCAACAAACAATCTCAAATTGAAATTTATCTCAGGAACGTTAATGAACAATTCATGAGTTCCATATTTGTGATGATGAAGACTAATTTGATTTATGGGGTTCTAAATACCAACAGTTTTAATAATGGACAATTCAATTTCTTTCCCATCAGAATTAGATGTGCCAATTTAAATTCAAATATCATTGTATAAAATTGAACCTTAGAGAATGAAGGGAGGTGGGGATTTTGGAGATAGTTCAATTTTTTCACTTAACATTAAATAATACAACATTCGACTTTACATTGGGGATCACATGGGGTTTAAATAGGGGAGGATGAATCTAGGTCAAAATGAGAGAATTTAATTGTGCAAGTTCATCGTCTTGCAGAACTGCAAGAATCTGAAATAGAAAATTTGTGGGGATGAAAGGACACAAGAATAAAACCTCCAAAATTGCAAGGTTGTAGACACAACAAAGTGGTAAACACAATTTGAGACCTGTCACCCTAAGTTTCCAAAACCAATGTTCCATAAGTGAATATAATTTTGCAAGAATTAGAATACCTGAAACACAGCTAAAAAAATCAGAGTTCCACAACAATACAAAGGCCACAAGACCACATAATGTAATATAGAAAATAAACACAACAATATTTGAATAAATAATCAATAGGTCATGGACTTTAAAAATACAAGTTCTATGTATTTTGAGATTCTAACTCAACAACAAAACTGTTGTATGTGCATGTATGCATGTACATAAGTGTATGAGTTAGGAGAAAACTTAAAAGCCTTGAAAGTAATGGTATTCCATATTATAAGTGTCTCTTATACAAAATTTCATTGTATTAAGCCATGCAAATATGCATGTGTTCTTTATTCTATGCATTTAATCTAATTCTAGATTTGTAGGCAAAGAAAGACAACAAACTATCCAACATCCTCTAGATGCACTTTGTATGAGCATGAGCGTTGTAAAAGAAAGGGATCAAAAGTCTATGCAACTCCAGATAGATGATCGTAACATGCCCATTAGAAGGAAACTCATGAACCCCAAACATGGGAAGACATGAAAAGAACACTAATAATCTAAATAGAAGTAACAGTAAAATATCTATGACATACCATTGATATTTAACATCTTTTTTGTACTTCTCCCAAATGCTTTGTTGCGACTTACTCTTAGGGATGACCTCCACAACAGTCAATATTTCTCCTTCCACTACCTTTCCTATAAGAACAAGCTTCTGGACTTTGGACAGCTTAGAAAAATTAACATCAATTTGTTAGATAACACAATATCAAAATAGTCAAAACGAATTCTATTAAACATTATCATCAATTGAAAATTTTAGGAAAATGTATTTTTGGATAACCATGTGAGTAGTAAAAATGAAAAATATCAAAGTAAAATGTAGTTGTGCTATGCAAACAAAAGGCATGTTCTTTAACAAATAATTCCCCAGCTTAGTATAAACAATTATTGTTATCTAAGGGTCCAACATGCCACCTTAAGGCCCAACTTGTTAATGACTAACAAGCTATCATCCTAACAATTGACATAAGAAACAATGTAATAGCATTTGAATTGCTTCCTTTCCACCTAACCTTGAAATTTAGAGGATTCAATGCAAATATCTGATCCCATGTAGTGTTCGTTTATCCCATGTAGTGTTGTACTTCTTAAAATCAACAAGGTTAACTGTTTTAACTTACCATTCAGTGCTCAAATAACTACACTAAATTTGTTTTAATGGAGTGGTACTAATATTCACGTAATCACTCAAGAAAACATGGGAGAATTATAAAATTTTACCCAACAACAAAGCAAGTAAACAACAAAAAAGAGGTAAATTTCACTATATTTTCATCATTTTAATATTGTAGAGCAAAGAAAGAAAGGCATACGAATGAGTAGATCATGGCAATAAATGCATGGAATTTATATTAAAAGTAGGAAAAGTGTTGTTAGAAAACCATTAATACAACAAGACTCAGAATACTATAGGAATTTGGACAACCAACAGAGAAGGAAGCTTAATGTCAGAGTTACAAGCCGTTTTCAAGCATTTTGTAGAAAACAAACTTTGAGGAGTCGGGTGGCTAGCCAAGACCAATAATATTCAATTGTAGACATCCAAATAGTATTGGAATTGTCCATTGGAAGTTTCCTTTGGGTCATTATTTGAAAATGTATGTATTGTAAGTGGATCCCTCCACATCTATTTAAGATTATATTGTAGTATAAAAATGAAAACTTATTCAACCTCTCACCAAAATATCTAGATACATCCAATAGACTAAATAGTGCTACAAACTAAAGATAAACTTAGGGAATATTTATTAAATCTGCCAAGAAGTACATATAACTCCATCATACCTACCATCTACAAAATATGAACCTACTATAGCTTCAAAATCAACCACTATCTATATAATAGAGACAACACATTCACATCCCTGCTAGAATAGATCATACCTAAGTCATGGCCTGTTAGGATAGGGTATGCACATTCACAAATAAGGTTTATCAACCCCAAAAGAATGATGCCCAAGTTAACAGTTAAAGAGCAGCCCAGAGAAATGAACACAGTCTATTTTATTAGCAGCAAAATGGAATTATCATGCATTCTTCATGTGCTAACAAATGGAATTCAATTCAAAGGAAATTCTAAAATTATTACTGAGTCCAATATGACTACAACAATAATCCAATTCAAATGATGGAGAAAACCCATTTCTTATCTAGATGCAAGGTCCTTGATGGACTTGGAGTAATGTTGGTGGTAGCAATTTGAATGAATACTGAGCCAAATCTGTGTTGGATTTATTGGTTGAATGTATATTTAATGGGGAGATATAGTTGAGCCACAACCAAATCCTATGATTATGCATTAAAATACATAGTATGTGATGTAATTGACCTGGAAACAGAGCATTGTAAATAGAATCGAACCCTTTCATACATACTACCCACTTATGCACAAGGAGACTTTGACCTCATCTTTGACAAATTGAATAACCCATTGCAGAGAGTGCATTGGCATTGGTGATTAGCATTGGTTTTGACTTTCAACAGCTCGAAACCTGACCTAAAGTAGTGAACCTATCTAGAACAGAATCCTTGGAATCAACTCTGAAAATAAAGAACCCTACATTATTCTAAGAGTAGAGACCAAATTTCAATTCTGCAGAAAAGCTGTGTTGGTGAGACCTGAGGGCTATAAGTCCCATATTTACAGATCATGTCTACATTGTTGTTAGTGTTGCAATAATTTCCCATGAAGAAAAAAACATAAAATATGATTCCATGTTTCTTTGAGTTCCAGGTGATCATGAACATTTATCACATACCCAATCATCCAACTAAAAGAAATAGAACACTACCCCTTGTTTGAAATTTTACTTTTACTTTCATCAAACCCTTCCACTTATCCAAGGAAAACCCATCTCTATTGAAGCAATGATCTCTCCTAGACATCTACATCAGTGATTAGGTGCCTACTATCCAAAAATAGCATTGGGGGTAGACTGAATTTTATCAAAAACACGTCTTATCAAAACGCATCTTATAATCTCTTTACCAAGATTTTGTAAAGATTGCTTCTAATTTTGCGATAGGAAACTTGGTATCTCAGATTTTCAAGTAACCATAATTTGTTTTTTCTTTGGAGATTCTAGGGTATGCATTGGCTTGTTCCTAATGAGAGTTAAATTTCACAATTTGTGGTTGAAGTGACAAGAGAAATTTTTACTATTCAAACCATGCAAATATGTTGTGCAATTACAACATGAATAAATATCCGACAGTTGAGCCACACTGCTAGCTCAAACGAGAAAGTGCCCACCATCAGAGGTGTACCTTGGAAAGTCTTCGTATTTTCCTGACAACAATATTCCTTACTTTAAGCCTCAAGTTCTTTAGATCATCCATACTTTACTGTATTCACCAAAATTAAAAAATGGTCTTTCCTTGAGCTGCAAATTCCTAGGTGAAACGGAATTTAACACATCTTCCAAACAATCTCAATGCATATTTGCAAGACAATTAAGCATCACTCTACACGTTTATAATGTCATTGAATTAATATGGCATTATTTCTAGTTGAATGAAAGATTAGCTACTTTTCCACATAGAAGAGAAAAAATTGAATCCAGGCATATTAAATACCACTCACATGACAACAAAATGGGAATATCCACTACAAGAAGACGCTTTCAAAGTGCAAGCTCATTAATCCAAATGTCTAAAAGCAGGCATACACAAACAGATATAAATAGTCATGCAAACAGACTCACGACTCTACAAGAGAGACAAGGCCGATAAAATCGCTTTCTCTACGTTTGCACATTTATTTTCTGACCTTCACAGAAGTCACAGACCGCCCATCTTTTCCCCTTGCAAGGATCACAGAGGATGCTAGCTCCTGTTACTTCCTAGAATGTGAATCATGATTCATAAAATAGTTAAAAATCAATAAACTTATATGCATTCTAAATACCAATCAAGAAACAAATTCAAGTATATACTATAGTTACATCAAAATCTCACAAGTACAGTAAACAACACAAGCGTGTGTGTGTGTATATATGAAACACGTTCAAGTGTATACTATAGTTACATCAAAATATCACAAGTAAAACAAACAACACAAGCATGTCTGTATTTATATATATATATATATATATATATATATATATATGAATGAAATAAGTGCATGGGCTACAAAAAATATGGGAGAGGGTATAGGAAGGAAAAAAATTTAAAATTACAATCCATCATAATCAACTAGGGCATACTAATTGGTATCACCATTAACTGATACATATCCTTCATTACAGGAAGCTATGGAAAAATAAGTTTATATCCTCTGTTTCCTTATTAAGACACCTACTAATTTTTTCGAGCAGTAGAAACAGAGAAAAGTGCTTATATATACTTACTTGTTGGGATTGAAGTGAAGATTCCCTGCAATTAATTCTCTCTGTAAAAGCAGGCCTAGAGTTGAACCACGAAAAAGGTGGAGGTAATATGTTTTTTATTGGATTTGAAAAGATATTTGTACTTGATGTTATTAATTTTTCTACAGTATATGTTTGTAGATTCTAGGATTTGAATATTGTTGTTGTTTAGATAGGTTTCCAAATTTATCACTACCTAGGGATTTTCAGGATTATTCTTCGAGTGCAGAATATGAACAGTTATAGTGAGAGCCAGGCACTTTTCAAGATCTATCTAAATTTTTATAATCAATTTTATGTGTAGCTACCCTTCCCTTGTATAACTCTTACTACTAGAGATACATGATTACTAATTTAGAATATTAAGGCCGTAGCCTTATATGCCATCATTGTAAAGGAATTCATGATCATTTTGATTGGATTTTGTGGATGGTCTCATCTTCCTAAAGAACTAGTGCAGAGATAGGTATTTTGAAGGTGGTTCTCAGCATTGCCAAAATTACTCCTAATTATGTAGGATGCACCAATTTGTTAAGTGAAATTGAAGTGAAATGATTGCGAGATGTCAATTCACTGATACATTTTCAGATCTTTTCAAAATGATCCAAAATTTTGAAGTCAGAGATGAGCCATCAATTGATATTTGATGGTTTCTCAATTTAGTTGTGTGTCTCATCTAACACTTGAAATTTTTTTTTTATTTCTATTAACAGATGCTTTTGACATTTCTACTTTGTTGTATTTCAGCAGTGGAATATCAATCTACTCATCAGGTTAAATTCTAGGTGCAAGTCCTGGGTGATTATGACATAAGAGTATGGACTTAGCCAAATGAAAAATACTTGTAATTACTGATTCATATTTTTAAGGGCCATCGTATTGGTAAAAATAGGCCGCTTGTGGGCCTGAAAAATTCAGGCCAATTGTAATCCTCTTGGAACTAGATAGAAGGCAATTTCCACCTTAAAAAAAAAAAAATTGCATCCATCGCTTGGGTTTAAACACAAAAAAAACATAAACTTGCATCCATCACTTGGGTTTAAACATTAATATCTGATATAGGGTTTGATTTATCATGTAGGGTTTCAAAGAACCCTCGTATAGCAACCAGATTTTGCAATTATAGAATTGAGAAGAAAATATCGACACATATTGGAAAATAAAAAAAGATTGTCGATAACCATTGCAATCGGGGCAGTGGAAATGAAACTGTATGATGCTTGAATGTATATTTAATGGGGAGATATAGTTTAGCCACAACCAAATCTTGTGATTATGCATTACAATACACAGTATGTGATGTAATTGACCTGGAAACAGAACATTGTAAACAGAACCAAACCCTTCCATATATACTACCCACTTATGCACAAGGAGACTTTGACCTCAGCTTTGACAAATTGAATGTCCCATTGCAAAGAGTGCATTAGCATTGGTTTTGAATTTCAACAACTTGAAACCTGACCTAAAGCAGTGAACCAATCTAGAACATAATCCTTGGAATCAACTCTGAAAATAGGGAACCCTGCATTATTCTAAGAGTAGAGACCAAATTTCAATTCTGCAAAAAATCTGTGTTGGTGAGACCTGAGGGATACAAGTCCCATATTTATAGATCATGTCTACATTACTGTTAGTTTTGCAAGACTTTCACATGAAGAAAAAAACATAAAATATGATTCCATGTCTATTTGAGTTCCAGGTGATCATCAACATTTATCGCATACCCAATCATCCAACTAAAAGAAATAGAACACTACCCCCTTGTTTGGAATTTTACTTTTACTTTCATTAGACCCTTCCACTTCTCCAGAGAACCCATCTCTATTGAAGAAATGATCTCTCCTAGACATCTACATCAGCAATTAGGTGTCTTCTATCCAAAAATAGCATTGGGGGTAGACTGAATTTTATCAAAAACATGTCTTATCAAAACGCATCTTATAATATCTTTACTGATATTTTTGTAAAGATTTCTTCTAATTTTGGGACAGGAAACTTGGTATCTCAGATTCTCAAGTAACCAAAATTTGTTTTTTCTTTGGAGATTCTAGGGTATGCATTGGCATGTTCCTAGTGAGAGTTAAATTTCACAATTTGTGATTAAAGTGATGAGAGAAATTTTTACTATTCAAACCACGCAAATATGTTGTGCAACTATAACATAAATAAATATCCAATAGTTGAGCCACACTCTTAGTTTTGGGTGCATATGGACGTAATTCGGCATGTTCCTACCTTCATGTGGCAACTGAATTGAATTCTAGTCCATTTTCAGGACTAGAACATCAAGCAACATCATTTTTGGGCAAGTAAATCAATGTTTTTGGTGAGGTTCAAACCTCACACAGTAACAAACAACATGTTAGGACATGACCTAGCCTACTGGCATCACTAAAAAAATAATAAAAATAAGAATGAAGCAGATATGAGCAAGCTTAAAGAGGTTTTGGGAATTCATTTGAGTAAAACAAACAATAAAATGCCCCAAACATCAAATCTAGGCAAACTTTAGGGTGGATTCAGCCATAAAACTCCACCAAATTAAATTCTGGGCACATGTTGGCATGCAAGAAGTAATCAATCTTTTTTTAATAGACCTTTAGAGTTGGAAAAGATTTCGAGCTACTCTTTTATATGTTGTATGGAGTTCAGTTATCCTTTATAGATCATATTATGGAATCATTTCTCTTGGGGATGACCTTATGGGAGTTTTTTTGTATGTGGAGGTTAAATTTAGTTGATATGTGGACATTTCTTACTTTTGTATTGCATCTTTGACGGAGATTTCCTCATGTCTTGGCCTTTGTCTTTTGAGTGTATTGCTTGGTGGATATTGTTGTTGGAGTATCTCCTTGGTGGAGCCACTTGGAAGACTTATAGACTTGTATTAGTGCTTATGTGAACATCATTGAGGAAAGCACCCTTTGGAAGGGGCTTTGGAGATTGCCTTGTGGTCATGTGGACCAATGTTTTAAAACTTGGACTCAGACTCAGAATCGGTCATGGGTCAACTCGAAATTGGACTCAAAATTGGTAATGAATAAAAAACGACTCGACAAATCTAACTTAATGATTCGGTTTACTCAAAAAAAGATAAAAGATAAAAAATTTAAAGAAAAAAAATATTTTAAAGATTCTAATCCATGATTCCAAAGAATTGGAGACAAAATATCCAAAGTATGCTCATGTATATACCATATAAGGGTGAATATATCAAAACTACATGAAGGGTATTGTGCAATACATATCCTAAACAATATACATAATAAATGCTGCCTAAATGGCATGTAGATTCCAAAAAACAACATGTTATGATGCAACTACATCATACATCATATACAAATTGAAATGATCATATATCATACATGTCATTGATTAACATGATCAATCATCAAACTCATCACCACTGCTAGAACTAGAATCAAAACTACCAATTCAATAGGAAATGGCATCATGATTCATCATTTGGCACACGCTTGGGCTTCCCAAGGTCATCTACAACTGTAGTAGTAGTACTAGCTGAAAATTTACAAACATGAGGATAGGGTTCATCTTATAGCTTTAGGGTTAGGGTTACGTTCCAAGTTGTGATTTAAATTATTGATCTTCTTATTGCGATTTAAATGAATGAATCATGTTCAGATATATAAATGTAGATAACCTTATGATGCTTATGTCATTATGGGAATCTATGGATGCATATGTGAATCCTTCTATGTGAACTTTGTTTCTGAAATTAAATTTCATGTTTAGAAAATATTTTATTTTTTTGTGTAAAATTTAAATATGAAGGATTAAAGGAATAGATATTTCCAGTCATATTCCAACTATGTATGTTGGATATGAATCCTCTTCTATGGTCATGACTAGTACAGTTCTCATACATAAAATTTACCCTATATATTTAAAACAATCTTGTAGAATGCATGTGAATCTGTCATAGAAACCAAAAAAATAATAAAGAATAAAGATGAAAGGAAGACTATCCAATCCGGTTGGAAGATCAAAATAACATAGAGTAATTCCTTATTCACTCTGCTAGGATTCTTTGCACTAGGGTTCTATGTGTGACCTTCTTGGGTTTTGAGCGTGGATTTGTGCCGCTTTGGTAGGCCTATGCGCCTCTAGGAAGAGGTTGTGCTTCCTGCAGGAATGCCTACCGATAGTATTGGGTCCCCTCCGAGCCTGAGTGTTGAGCTACTTGCTTTCAGATCCTTGATTGCGGGGACCTCCAAGTCCCTGCCCCCCCCTCTGATACCCAAATTTGTGAAGAAACTTGATGAAGTGCCCACTATCGATATGCCTTCCCAACATCCCATGCAGGTGGCCATCTCTCTTACAGATAGGGCTTTAGTGGGCCAATTCATTGGGCTTTGGTCCTCACCTAAGTCCATGGATAAATGGATCCAAAAAAATTGGAGGCCCCTTATCTCGAGCAGCGTCACTTGTTATGTAGTTGGTAGGGGGGTTTTCCTCTTCGAATTCATTGCTAAAGAAGACCAATATCTGATATTTCAAAATGGACCACATTTCATGGGTCCTCAAGGAATTTACCTAAACAGATGGAATCCTGATTTTGATCCGGCTATAGATGTTCCCAAGGAAGTCCCTGTCTAGGTCCATCTCCCCAACCTCCCGATCCATTGTTGGATTTCCTCCTCCTTGAAATCCATCGGCAACAAGATCAGTATGTACATTGAAAAAGCTCATCCTAAAGATAATTATTCCTATGCCCATATTTGTGTAGAAGTAGACCTGGAAGTAGGGATTCCTAAAGCAGTCAAATTAGTAGTTGGGGAATGGCATCACTATAAAAAACTGGACTATGAACAATTTCCATTCAAATGCCTCCATTATCATGAGTATGGCTGCTTCCAAAAAATATTCCCTAAAAATCCTATCGATATTGAAAAGGATCAAGAAGAAGGCTGGACCCATGCAAAACATTCCAACTCCAATCCAAGATAGGCCCCTAAAAAAGCTGACAAAAACCCTGGCCCGATTAAGCCTATTGTTGCCCCCCCCCGCCTTCCTATTCCCGATCTAGGAACTAGCTCGGCCTCGGCTGTAGACTCCCTACTTTCCATCTCTGAGGAGGCTCCTGTTTAGGATGATGGGATCCCCTCTAGACTGATTCAATATGCTTCCAGCCCTTCTTCTAAAGGAAACAACCAGGAAGGAAATAGTCTCCCTACTTCTCAGATCTAGTCTTTAGATGAGGAGGTATTAGAAGAGGAAGAAGGAGAAATAGGACAGCTACAACCCTCCCCTTCCAAAATGAAATCCAAGCAAGGAATAAAAACTAACAAGGAGTGAAGGGAACAAGCCACCTATAAAGACAAGATGTTGGGATCGCAAGTCACCCTTGAAACCGTGTTAAACTCCAGAATCACGAGGCAAAAAGGAAAGCCTAAAGGGGATACCAAAACCAAAAAATGTAAGTAATGAAGATTGTCTCCTAGCACTATAGAGGATTAGGAAGAAGAAAAAAGTTGGACTTAATGAAAGATATAATCCGTATATCAAGTTCAGACATTCTGCTGATCCAGGAGACAAAAATGGAGGAAAGCTTCCTCCAGTCAGCCCCCTTTTTTTGGAAATTTGTTGAGGGTCTCACTGCTAGCGCCAGGGGCACCTCTAGGGGAATAGGCACCCTATGGAAAAAAGAAACCTTTGAGCTCGTCCATTCCACCTCGAATAATCATTGGATTCTGTCCATTCTCCTTCACAAAGAATTGGGTATCTAGGTGAGCATTTTCAATATCTACGTTCCTGTTTTATTAATGGAAAAAAGAAACTACTAGAAAAGTATTCAAGACAAAGTCTCTTCCCAAACCCTGAACAACATCATCCTAGCTGGGGATATGAACATCATTCTCAATGCCAATGAAAAAAAAGGGGGCTCAATATTTAGAGATCCCCTTAGAGAAATCATGGAAGACGTCATGAGTAGCTGGGACCTTGAGGATATTAAGCCGACCTGGGGCAATTTCACATGGTCCAATAGAAGAATTGGGCCAGGTCATATTGCTACCAAGCTAGATCGGTTCCTCATTCATCACTCCTTCACTTCCCTGGGTTTTAGATCGGACTCCAAGATCCTTCCTTTCATCATGTCAGACCACAAACCGATCCTGTTGGACCTGACCAAAGAAAACATTTAGGCCCCATCCCCTTCAGATTCAACCCTTCTTGGATTAATTAAGATGGATTTTTGGACCTAGTCATTTCAGTTTGGGCCGGCCCAGTTTCCAAATCTCCTTTCTATGTTTGGGAAGAAAAATTGAGAAGGCTAAAAATAGTTCTCAAGGCTTGGGCCAAGACCCTAGTGTCCCCCTCTGTCATTGGGTTGGAAGCCTAACGCAATCTGGAAAACCACCAAATCTCTTAAGAGGAACAACCTTTGAACCTCGCCAATCTGGAAAAAGAATTCTTCCTCCACCGTTCCCTCCAAGTAGCTTGCAGGACGAAGGAAGAAAATATCAGACATAAGTCTAGGTGTCTTTGGCTAAAAGCTGGAGACCAAAACTTTAGCTTTTTACACAAGCAAGTGGAGGGTCGAAAAAACTTCAAAGTTGTCAAGGAAATCCAGATACAGGGTCAAACCACCAAGGATTTTGAAGAAATAAAAAAGGCAGATCATGACCACTTCCTAATATTTTACTCTAAAGAATCCCACCCTCCTCTCCTGGGCTCCCCTATTCTTGATTCGGTTCCTATTCTGCTTCGTTGCTTGTCAAACAAAAATCTAACTTCCTGGATTTCCAACAAAGAATTAAAATCAAGCCTTGCGGCCATGGATCCTGACAAAGCATTGGGACCAGATGGGTTCACTGCCATATTTCTCAAAGCTTGCTGGAGAATCATCAAACATTATCTGGTTAAAATGCTCCGCAAATATCAGAAGTGTACCAAGATTGGAGGTAGCACCAATTCGGCTTTCCTAGCCCTCATCCCTAAAGAGAAAGGAGCCACTTCCTTTGACAGATTCAGGCCCATATCCCTCTACAACATTGGTTACAAAGCCATAATGGAATCCAGATGGATATTGGAAGGACTGGGGAATATCGTTCCCACCCCAGCTGGTTGATGCTAAGAGGCATCTCATCAGGAATTTAAAAGGAAAATCCCCTTAATCTAGATCCACCAAAGACTCTAGAGGGTGTGGGAATAGATCAAGTAAGTACTCTACTTTAGCCGGTTATAACCTTCTTTCGTGCTCTACGAACCATGAGAACCCGACTCTCTGGAAGAGCATCTGGGCTGTCAAAAGTCTCCCTAAAATTGACTTCTTCTCGTGGATAGTTCTCCACAATAAAATTCTTATGGGGGACAACCTTAAGAAAAAAGGGTGGGAAGGCCCAATAAGATGTCCCTTCTGTCTTAATCACGAAGATAATGTTGAGCATATCCTTATTTCCTATGACTTCACCAAAAGTGTTTGGAAAGCATCCCTCCCTTTGCAGGCTAAGCTCCCATCCGAGAGTCCCTCGGATATCGTCCTCCATTGGGCCTCTAAAGATCCCTTCAGTATCAAGTCAAAAAGTTCCAAAGCTAGTTGGATGGCACTGCCAAAGATTATTATATGGAAGATTTGGTAGGAAATAAACTCCCGTACCTTTAGAGAACAACATGAGAAATTTGATCAAATAGCTTCTAAAGTCCTGGGTCTACTGGGAGAATGCCCATCCCATCTTTGGATCGAGCCTTTCTCCAAGCCACCTATATTAGATGGTTGGCTTAGCATGCTAGCTCCTAAGCAACTCCTGGTGCCTCCTTCTCAAAAAAGTAAATGGTGGGAGATTAGGTTGGAGTAAACCAAACTCAAAAGCTGGCTCCATTCCCTTAACAGAATGGCCATGTTCACAGATGGAGCTTCTAAAGGTAATCCTGGGGTGGAAGAGTTGTTTTCACTCCAGATGGATCTCTAGACACTAGGTTTGCTTGGGGTATTGGAGATGACACTAACAGCATGCCTGAAGCTTTGGCATTATGGCAAGGACTAAGGATATCCATGACCCTACTATCATTGGAGACTCCAAAATTATTATCCATGCTCTAGCTAAAAATATAATTCCTAGTCAAATGCTCATGTGACAGCTTATCCTCAAGATCATGGCTCAAGTCTCATTCTTCAAAAAAATTGAGTTCTTCCATGTATTGCAGAACAACAAAGGAGAGGTGGATATTGAGGAAAATAAGGGATCCTCTCTC
This sequence comes from Pseudotsuga menziesii, assembly GCA_001517045.1. Classification (NCBI taxonomy): domain Eukaryota; kingdom Viridiplantae; phylum Streptophyta; class Pinopsida; order Pinales; family Pinaceae; genus Pseudotsuga; species Pseudotsuga menziesii. The sequence continues at coordinate 88,710 of LPNX011041976.1, read as the reverse complement.
AACCCTGGGGTGCTTATTCTTAATGGACTTGGCTCCTTTTTCTCATCCCCATAGGACCAAGGCTAGGATATCATGGGATTCCCCTTGGTGGGCCCTTGCATTCCAGTCCGCTTAGTGCCGTTCGGATATCAGGACAGGTGTGGTAAGGGCATCACGTGGCTCGGCTTCTGCAGGGGTGTTTGGCTTTAAATTCTCCTGGATGTGGTATTTTCTCCCAGTGTGAATGCAGGAGTCCATTGTTCAGCTCGTTCCGTGCCTCATGGATCTCAAGATAGGTGGTGTTAAGTCTTCATGTGGTTTGGCATCATCTGGAGAGGATGGCTTAAATGCTTTCTTTTTTTCGATCATTTCATATGGGGTGAATTGGAGAGGAGTCTTGTCGAAGCTGGTTAATCCAAGAGGTATCATGGAATTCTTTACTGCTCGTGGATTGGGGGATATGGTGGTGCCTGGTGCAAATTGGAATGGAGTCTCGTCAAGCCTGGAGAAATCGAGTGTTTACATGACATGAGTTAATTCTCATGCGTTGGGGGATATAGTGCTGCCATTCCATTTGGTTCTCGCTGCTTTAAAAGGTTGGTCTGTCGAGAATGGTAGCCTCATCATTTGCATGGTTTACTTTGTCTTTCTCCAGGATCTATGTTTCTTGGCTATTGTTAAGGAAGTGCTTTTAGTCAGGATGGATGCTGGGTCTTTGTCCGCCATTGCGCCTGCTACTCCAAACCCCATGGAGGTGAAGGTTAGAGATATGAAGCATGACCTTAAGCTGCTACAGAACCAGGTTAATGCAATTGACTATGAAGGTGGAAGGAGGTTGGACCACATGAGCAAAGATTTGGTCTTCCTGCATAAGAAGATCAAGCGAATGGTGAAGAATTCAGAAAAATTGCTATCCAGGAAAATTGTCGAGATGGAGATTAAGGTAGACAAGCTAGCTCTTAAACTCGTCAAGCATGAAGCTTCTGGCTCTGGTATGTCATCCAACTCGGAAGGGTAGAATTTGTTTCTCCATAGAATATTTTGTTGGTTTAAACGATTCTCATGTATATGTTTCTTTGTCTATATGCATAGTTGTAGTTTCTATTTCAATCCCTCTATTTCTGAATGGATTAAATAGTTCACAAATTGGTTAAGATTGCCACTTCCACAAGGGCGTGTTTTTGGAGGCTTTAAAACCGCTTTGCCGCTTCCACAAGGGCGTATTATGAAACTGTATGTTGCTGCTGCCGCTTCCACAAGGGAATTTTGTAAGCTTGGTTCTATCTAGTGGTCATACCACCCCTTAATATAATATAACCATTACTATAAAAAAAAATATGAAAGGAAGACGATTTATATTCTTCTATTTAATTTTGTTCAGGTAAAATGGAGCTGGGTTGATTCAGTTGTGATTTGTAATGACTATTTGAGGTATTCCTGTTGCACAATTGTTGAACTAGATTCGTTGTATATTGCAACACTAGAAAGCATTACATAGGCTACAAAGAGATTTATTTTCTCAAGTATGACCCTTTCTGAATATTTAGAGATGTAGACAACTCCATACCTTCTCAATCAGGAGTATTGGATAACAAATTCAACTTATTAGTAGATTCCTCTGAATAATGACATTTTTGCGGCCTCATCTCTCAATTCTTTATTAGGGTAGTGGATAGTTTAATAGTATGGGAAATTCATTTGCATCGATATTTCTTTGAAATCATTAAAAAATATTGACACTGTTAATTTCCAAGGTTGAGCAAGAGATCCAAGTGAACTCTCAAAATCTTTAGATAAAATCCTTCAACAGATTTTGGGAAACATATGATAGCTATAGGAGATTATTAAACTCCTCATTCATCCTAAAATGTATGTCTTTAGACATAATTTATTTATTTATTTGTAAATGTAATTAGACATCTATTATTCAATGACTTATTTAAAGTGAAACTGTAGATTAGAGATGCATTTTTCACTTCGTTAATGTATTGCACATATTTGTACTTCTAGTTCCATTCACTATTCTGTGATCATTTTTGGATATAAATATATTTCTGGTCAGCATACAAATATGGGATAAACATATTTTCTCACAAGTCTCTATAGTCTACAGCATATGCTAGCATGGAGAAGCGATGGTGGAATCTAGATGTCAAATCAACAAAGAGCAGATTTTCTGAAGTTCAGGTGCTAGGTATGATATTTTCCCGAAATCACACAGGACTCAAGGTCATGAGAATATATAATGTTTAACATACATATATGATATCAAAGGTGAATTAAAAAACAAAAAAATATATCCATGTCCTGTTTATAGCAGCATAACACAATGGTATAGACAACTACAAGATTATGATTATAAAAAATTATCATTATGGTATGAAACATTGTTGAAGGAGGAGATTGCATATATTTCATATCTAGATCTCAATAACAGCCTTGAACTCTTGAACCTAGATAGGTGACCCTAGGAGGCATACAGGATCCACAAGCAAATTTTCTCCTCACACTTGAGGTTGAATAAAATAAACTTTTGATATACCCCTATTCCAGATTGGGTTGTCAATTTGATCTATACATATAACATGTACCACTTATTCTTATACAAAAGGCTTGACCGAACCTGGTGCAACATGTCTTAGGAGGTCTCACTAACCTACTCCTTATTGATCCACTCATCCAAAAATTCACCCATCACTTACCACCACCAATTGTTGAAGTTGGCTGAAAAAATAGGGCAATCAATCTAACAAGGAAAAGTTTGAAAGAATCCTACTGGTTTTTCTTATTAGCAAGTGTTGTTATTATTAAAGCTACAAAATTTGTTTTCCTTCTTGAATTTTATCAAGAAACACTAATACCATCTTTCACAAACTTGCAATAATTTGATCTTTGTTGGAATTATACATGTTTATCTCATTCAAGGCCATCCAAGATAACCTTATAGATTTCAAAGGGTCCAACATCACACATAGCTCTGTTAAAGCTTAATATATTTGGGTGTGATTGAGAACCAAATTGAATTACTTGGTGACTGACAAATCAACATATTTGTGTAACCATCCTAAGGAATATGAATCCTTATGCATGTTGTCTTGAAACATATTTGTTCGAACTAGGTTTCCACAACCAGATTCTTTTGACTTACAGAGTCAATTATTGTCAATACTAACATCTTCACTTAAGCTATTATCTCCCACAACTATACCCTCATATTTTTCACATGCTTGATTGGTCCAATTGTTTTTCCAAGTGATAGTGTCTCATCAAAGTTGAGAAGTATGAATATCTTAATTGTCTTTTCTACTACTTTTTCCTACGAGGATTCTATTGGTTTCTTCTTTTAATGTCAGAAACAATATTTTTTTTTCATTGTATCATATCTTCTTACAAGCTTCGCTAGAGAGTGATTATTATATGTTTACTTCATTGAATGGGTCAACTTGTTGATAGAAATCAAAACTCCTATCAATATAGACCTTCAATTATGTATGAACATATTTTATCTTTCCAATCAAATGCTCTTCTCTTCCTAGTTGTTCATGAAATTGATAGACCTTCAATTATGTATGAACATATTTTATCTTTCTAGTCAAATGCTCTTCTCTTCCTAGTTGTTCATGGTATTGATATCCATTTCTTTGTTATGGGCATCCTCAAACATTCAAAGGCCAAATAGTTCAAGTTATTTTTTTATTCGGGTGTCGATTCCAATAGTATAATTCGGTGCAATCTACTCTTACTCATCAAGAATTCCAATTTTATGATATATTGATGAACTTATTACAAAGAACATAAGAAGAAATCAAACATGTACATCAGTTTGAAACTAACTACATTGCAACCTCTAATATAAATTTCTAATTGCAATGAAATAATGACAATATCAAATACTAATATGATCACCTGTTACTCACTATAAACATCCCCTTAGGTTGGGTGTCGATAACATTATCCAGAGGGCAGTATCTTTCTTTTGTTTATTGATCATGAACCATAGAATATCTATGACTGAATTTCCCCCTATAAAATAGAGGTCTCTTCCATGTTGTCTTCAAATTTCTTGGTACCTGGACCCAAGCCACAAGACATCCCTTCATGCCACTTGGAATTGTCCTAATAGAATCCATCTACCTGCATCTCTACTATATTCCCATCTGCTACTATTGCCCCATATTTTCGAATGGGATTACAGAGTTTTGGATCCCAGCAAACAAGAATTTTATTTTCATCAAAGTCAGAGCATGCCTTTTCGACCAAATCCATCCATTTCTCTGAGTGTGCATATATGTTTTTGATGCACACCCGAGTCTTTATCTCTGCCATTCTAAAATGAAACCATATAATATTTTTTCAAAGGGCCCATTTCCTCCTTGCTACCCCCAATTTTGCATATGGAAGTTGTTGAGGCTTTCGACGGTCTTCGAGGAATTTTTGGTCTTGATGGAGGTATCCTGGACATTCCTAGGAAATGAAAACCAGTAAGAAATTCCTCGGATGGTTTTAAACATTGTTGGGAAATTCTATAAGAAATTCATTTGTGGAAATTGTTTGATATATAAGGAGGGCGGATAGAAAAATATAACCTCATGGATGAATTAATACTCTGAAGAATAAAAAAAAGAACCATTTGATGAACTATGCATTATTGTATTTAGACAGCCTTCCTTTGTTCAACTACCTTTAGTTATACTACCTTTTGTTCTTTACTCGACCGCTGCTCTTTCCGATTAACCCACTACAATAGGACAAAAGCATCTAACCTTTCCTCTTTATTTTTATCCTGCCCTGGAAAGGAAGAATCTCTAACGCTTTACATCGTGTTATCAGGACTTACGCTTCGAACCTTGCACCTTAATGGAGGATGCCCGCTACAGACAATAGCACTATACAGGGGTCTGAGGACCTTGATTTAAAAAAATACAACTGAATTTGGGTCTAGGTAAATGATTACAGGAAAAATCATCCACATAAAACCATGTTTAAAGAATTGCAAAGAAAAATCATGTCCATAAAACCTCGTAGTGAAATCAGGGCGACAAACCCTTACAAAATAATTCCCATAAAACCTTGACGCCAACAAGTCCAATTAAATTTGGTGAGGACACATTGCGAAGCATCGAGGAGAGCGAAAGAAAAAAGTTTGGATGTTATAGATTTTCAAGTGTAAAAGGGAAAATCGTTCTCTTTTTGGGGAAATAAAAAACTTTCCAAAACATTACAAAGGAGAAAAATAATTTCTTTGAACATTGGTAAGAGAAGCATTTAAATATACACATCCATCAAGGTCAAACAAATAAAAATGTAATTTTTAATAGTTTATAATAATTCATCATATTATAGTGTTTTATTAATGTCATATTTTGCATTCAAAATGTAGTAGTGCCATGTCTTTAATGTCTAAAAACAAGTATACAAGATCAACTCTCTCAATAATAGGTTTATAAAATTGACAACTTGTAAGCATGGGCCTCTGAGATTACATAGATAGACTTATCAGAAATGCTATAAGGGAAATAGGTTAACATTGTACAAGGCCACCTTTCTAAGACAATTATTACTATATGTTGCATTGATTGCCAAAATAGAACTAAACAAGTTCAATGGTCCAACTCAACCAGATGGATTACCCAAATGGAACATTATTTTCTCCTCCAAGGTATTAATGATAAGCAGTTGAAAATCAAAGTGGATATGTTATACTTGGATTGAGAGAATTGGCATGGTGGAAATGGCATAAGAAGAATTACAAGGCATACGTTTCCCAGAGCCAATTTGTGAATTCCGTCTCATTATATGTTGGATGGAAAGTATTTGTAGAGGAAATATAATATAATATTAATGGATCTGTATATGTGAAGGAAATGTAATATTATATTGATGAATCGTTTTCCTTTACCTTACGTGAAACACGGGAATGGTTGTTGAACTTAAGCATACATGGAGATTATATAATCATGGATCATATATTAGATATGATTGTTGAAAACCCATGCCATATTTGGAGGTGGCATGTTTCATTTTTTATGGTTTGAGGAGAACATGTAAAAGTAATTTGTAGAAGTTTTTTATAAAGTATTGAATAGAATTTATGTGGATATCAATTAGAGGGCTTTTCACCTCTTTTGTTCACATTTACTAATGGTTAAGTAACATTGGAAGGGGATTTTGGATGCATCCATCTAGTCTGTGTTCATTGTTTTAGTATTGTACAAACCATTCTTTCACCTCTATGATCATTGTTGTGATTAGGAAATCAAATGAATTCAAGATTTAGTGAAATAGTAGAATAAGGACATTATGGGCCTCTAAACAGGATCAAAAGGTCGTCAATATGTATTTCCAAGAGTTTATATTTATGAAAGGTGGAAATTTTAAAAGGTGAAGGGAAATATATCTTAAAATGGGTGGAGTGTGTTAATGCCCTTTATTTGTTTAGTAAAGTTTTGGTGGTTGAATGGAGAGTAGAGAGGTCCTTTACGATGTAGTATGGAGGATATATTGTCATGTACGATTAAAGTGCCTTCTTATTCAAAGAGGGGAAGGAAATAAATAATGTAAAGTGTGTGTCCATGGAATTGAATATGTGACCTATGAAGGGAGAAGGAAATAAAAAATGTAAATATATAATCAACGGATTTCAACTTGTGGCCTATGGAAGTAAAATCAAAATCATCAAATGTGTGTTAAGTGATTTGGACCTATGACCTCTCAGCAAAAGTGGCCAAGCCTAAAAAAATAACAAAATGGATATTCTATGGGAACTGAACCTCTAACATCTCAATCGTGAAAATAGAAAAGAGGATGCACATATTTTTATGGGGTTGAACATGTGGGATCTTAGTGAAGGATGCAAAACTCAATAATATGTGTTTAATGATAACAATAAAAATGTAATAACATATGTCTAATATATGGATCTAATTCATGCACAAGTATTTTTCTATGAAGGTATTTTGGATCCAAAATGGATATTTGTCATTCATTATGATCCAAGATTAAAAAATGTTTTCGAATATGCTTCAATCAATACTGAGAAAACCAATGATGACCAACCAAATATAGTTGAGGGAGAACAAATTGGCATCCATGATGATGTTAAAATTGAAGAAGATCTAGTAGAAGAATGTGAAGATTATAATGATGACAATATTCCTTTAGCAATATGGTGAAGCAGGGTCATAGTTGCATCTTCAGAAGATGCTATCATGGAGGAAGCTGATTTTATGGAGGAAGATAATATGGATGATATCGAAATCAATGATGAAAATAGATCTTGTGGCATTCATGTAACCGATATGGAAACAAATTTTATTGATATAGAATATGATGAAAGTGAAGATGAGGATGATTACAATACCACTTTAGTAGGATGGTTTAGCAAGAATAATATTAGGTACTTGCAAGAACATATGAACATTGACAAGGAAAAATTGGAAGACCTAGATGTGGATTATAATGTGAATGAATACTTCTAAATTTACAGTCGGATATGTAATTCGTATTTAAATACTAATGGTTTTTATGTCCCATTTTAAAATGCTTCGTTATTATTTGGCTACAATAATCATTCAATTACTATGTTTAGAACTCATAATCTAAATTAATGTGTTGATTCTTGTCTCTATACTCGTTACCTAGTGCAATGTCCTTAAAATGTTTATAAGTTAATATGACTTGGTAGCCAAAAATAACAAGAATTAGTTGGATAATAGTTATTGTGGTTAGTTTCATCTATTGGTTGATAATGGTTAGAAGTGATATGAAGTTATTCATTGAGAATTAAAAAATGTTATATATGTATATTGTAGAAGTTTTCATATGCATGTACATACAAATATAACTTGTGCATTTGAAGGAATTGGTTAACACAAATGTACATAAACTGCACTATAGAAAATACCTTTGATTAGTTCATGTATAAGCTTACCTTTAAAACAAATATGATTCACTTAAACATATATATAATCTATGTAGTATTCATATAGATGTTCAAATGGGATTTCAATTAGATTATGTGATTCACAACTACCTTCCAAATCAAAATACTTTTGATTTACTATAATAGGAAATGAAAAGTAAGATCCCAAATCAAGGAAACGTCATATTTTGATTTTGTTGTCACCTTTGTTCATCAAATCATATTTTTTCCACTTTAGCAAGATCTTTATATAATGTGCCTATTTTTTCACCTAGACATGAATCTAGCACAAGTAGAATTTAAATGTAATTTATTTGGGATGTTATAGTGGACACAATTTGTGTCCATTTTAGCATCATGATGATATCAACCACCTAGTTTTGCACCTATACAAACTAGCATAAGGAGAACATAAATGTAATTGATTTGGGGTGCTAAAGTGGAAACAATAAATGTAATTGATTTGATGACAATGACATTCACAATTATGTGATTACATGATAATGATGATGACAATGACAAGGACAATGATGATGATGATGATGAGATGAATGATGATGAAAATGATGGCAATGACGATGAAGTTGACAATGATGTGATTATATGGTGGTGGTGATGATGATGATAGTATTGATGACAATGAAAATTACGATGACAATGATAATGACATGAGAAATGATGATGATGATGATGATCCTTATAATAAAGTGTTGGTAGAGGTAAATAAACCCGGTTTCACTACAAGCTCCAAGATTAAAATTTGCTCAATCATAGTTACAAGTTATGCATGCTTAAAACTGTAACTGTATCCCACTTTTTATGCATGCTTTAAATGGTAAACATATCCCATATGATTTAAATGATGACAATGATGAACTAGATGACAATGATAGTGATGATGTTTTTTATGATGAAGATGATGGAAATGATGATGATGATGATGATCATCATCATCATCATCTTTGTCATTGTCACCATGATTATCACAATAGTCATCATCATCAACATAATCAACATTCATGTCATCATCATCACTATTGTCCTTAACATCATCATCATCACCATTGTCCTTGACATCGTCATCCTCATGATTATTGGCATTTTCATCAGTTATTCATCATTATATTTGGAATAAGAAATAATATCTACCCAAAATATGTGATTAGTGGAAAAGGGTCATGGAGGACACATAAAATTTATGCATGAAAAATAACAACTTATTTTTTAAGATGATAAACATCATCATTCTCATTGTATTCATCATCATTGTCATTGTCATCATCACCATCATCATCATTCATTTCATTGCCATCATAATCATTGCCAATGTCGTCATTTTCATTATCCTCATCATGATCATTGTCATCGTTCTCCTCGTTATAAACAACATTATCATCATCATCATAACCATCCTCAATATCATAATCATTATCCTCGTTGTTATGTTCAACATCTGGGTGTAAAAATGGATGCAAAAGTGGATAAAAACATGGATGCAAAAAAGGATGAAAACATGGATGCAACAAAAATAGGTGCAAAAGTGGGCGCATAATGGGGTGCACCAAAAATGGATGCAAAAGGTGATGCAAAAGTGGATGTAAAAAATGATGCAAACGTGGAAGCAAAACATGATGAAAAAAGTGGCGCAAAATTGGATACAACCATGGATGTAAAATTGGATACAAAATTGGATGTGAAAGTGGATGCAACAAAAGTAGATGCAAAAGTAGTTGTAACACCCAATGCAAAACCTGATGCAAAAGTGGATGCAAAAATGGATGCATAAAGGGATGCAATAACTGATGTAAAATTGGATACAAAAAAATATGCAAACTTGGATGCAAAAGTGGGTGTAAAAGTAGGCGCAAAAATGGGTGTGAATTGGGACGCGACAAAAGTGGATGCAATAGTAGATGCAAAAAAAGATGTAAACATGGATGCAAAATGGGATGCAAAAAGGGATGAAAATATGGGTGCAAAAGGGGACGAAAAAATGGATGCAAAAGTGGATGCAAAATTGGCTGAAACAAAACGAGATGCAAAACTAGACTCAAAACATGATGTAAAATTTGATGCAAAACTTGGCGCTGGAAGGGATGCAAAAAAAGAAGCAAGAGTGGATGTAAAAAAGGATGCAAAAGTAGATGAAAACAAGGGCATAAAAGTTGAGGCAAACATGGACGTAAAAGGGGGCACAACAAGAGTATATGTACAAACTAGGTGCAAAATTAGGTACAAAACTAGTCTCAAAACCTATCGCAAAACCTGGCGCATAACCAGGTGCAAAACCCGGCGCAAATTACATCGCAATTTGCACCAGATTTATAAATGGACGCAAAAAATGTCTAAAATAGCACCAACCTGTGAAATTGCACCATTTTGTCCAAAAAATGAAGAAAAATACACTAAAATATAGTCTAGACGCAAAAAGAGATGCTAAATCTAGTTTTTGTTGTAGTGTTGGTACAAAATATAGGGAAATGCATGGATCTATGCTCGCCCACCAATAATAATCCCTGAAATACGAGCTTTTGAAACCTGATGGCCATCATGGACCTCCTCTAAACTTCCCAAAATTCTCAACAGAATGACATTCCACCACCTTAGCTTCTCTTCTACATCTGCTCAATCTTTGTCTCTTGGTGGATTTGAAGTATCACATTTATATAGTGTTGAAAACATAGACACGGCGATGACCCCGTCAACACATTCGCACACATCGTCATCGAGTACACTGATGACAGCACACACAGGCATGTGGGTTGGGGATCCCATCTTCCTACTGAAAATACAGTCATGTCATCTCCTCTACTATCGCGTTAAAATACTGGTTACAGAAAATACCCTTGGCGCTATCCCGCATTGTTGCCCGTCTGGGTCATGGCACATGGAATTGGCGTTCCTTTTGTTTTGTCCCTACTGGTGATGGAATCAAAATGATTCCCTTTTTTCGCTTCTTCTCACTTCATGTAGAGGCCATACCTGCCTTCTATATCCCAATTATCATGGTATTTCCCTGATTTTCATACGTGCAATGCGGTGAACTTTTGGGTTCAGGAGGGCTTGTGTTGCCGTGTGTAATCAGGAATATTGCACCTTCTACAGACAGAAGTTGTTCCTCTGGTCTGAATGGTTCAGATCCAGAACAAATGAGTGAACGACAAAGGATGAAGACCTTCCCTAAATGTCGTAGACACCTAGAATGCTTCTTCGATTGTGTACTTGTGTACCTGCAAATAGATCAAACATGCAAACACATCAAAGCTACCCTAAAATCATCTACTTATCCATGTTAGTGACTAAGGAATCTAACAACATGTACATGTGAAATCAAAATAACAGTAATCTGGGACAGAAATCAGCTTTGCATGAAGAATGTATGGAGAATATTACAATCATTTCCTTATTGTCGACAAGCCCCTCCATGAGACAAACACTTCATCCCCATAAGCTCCAACTTTTCTCTCTATGCTCTCCAATGACTTGGGCTAATTGGTCAATCCAACAGCATAACAATACCTCTATAGTTCTCTCCCTCAACTATGGACATGAGCTTGTATTTATAAGTCTTAATGGATAGGAATAGTTGAGAGAATTATGGGTGAGGTGGCTCCAAGATCCTACCATGGGGGATTTTGAGCTCAAAATAACCCATAATGATAGGGATAAGGGAGGACATGAGGCTCATGATCTAGAAGCCTCGAGAAAATTCTCTATTTCCCATTTTACCTAGGGTGCCCCTTTTATTCTCTTATGACAGAGTGGTTTAGATGAGAACCACTTTTGGACCAAATACCATAGGTGGTGGCACCGCTTCTTGAAAATAGGATACAGGCGGTGCTGAGCAAGGTACTGCTCATGGGCCACAAGGAAATCACGGTGCTAGTTTTTTCCAAGTAGAATTGACAAACATAGCAAGTTTCCACTCTAAATGATGGGATGAAGGGAAAACATGGAAGTTAAGCGTCTTATCACATGATGGTGACAGGATTTGGGTATAACATAATGCCCCCCAAAGAATGAGACTTAGAGGGATACGATAAGCAATAGATTTGAGAGAACAAGTTGTCACTTCGAGGTGAAAATGTCAGCTCAATCAGAGAATGTCATCCAGTAGGCATCTGTAGTACATAAATATTTTTGACTCATACACATATGTAACCAACTGATGGCTACAAACCAATACAAAGCAGATCCATGAGAGGAATAAACAAGCGTGGCTACTAGAATACAACGCAGATCCATGTGATAAAGGACTCAAACTTGGACATACCTACAAAACATACAACGTATATCTATGTCATACATACGCAAATTTGAGCATAACCATGACCATACAAATGTGGAACCATGCTATATATACAAAACTACATCGCAACCCGGGGAAAGCAATGAGTGCTAGACAAATACCTAGGGTCTTTGCCTCATCTTCCACAAAGCATGATTCTATCCATGTGATTACAATGATCTGAAGTCGAACATGTTAGAAACCACTTGATTACTGGCCAATGATGTGAACCATTAACAAGTGCAAGGGAGATCACCATTGATTTCAGCTGAATACCAATTGACTGAAATGATATGCAGACAAGTGCCATGTTTAAAGGTAATTTCAAACTACTACCATTTATTTGCAAAATGATTCCCTTCCCATTTTCCCCATCATGGTTGATGAGTGCCTCTTTTCAGTTTTACGAGTTCAAAGAGGGTAACAAACATTCGGTATAGCTCATCCGAAGACAAGTCCAAACTCATATGTTTTACGAACATGATAGAGGAGGGGTTCATTCCCAAAAAGGGTCTCTCAATGTTTAATTTAACGAGTCCAATGAAATAAAACTCAGTATCGTTCATGTTTAGAGAGTCTGAACAACCACAAAAGAAGACTCCAAAGGGTCCTTTTTCGTATGATTTAGTCCCTAAGGCCCGAAAAAGTATAAAATAATACCTTAGAGAACTCTTCCAGTCATGATTAGCTAGAGTGTTCATTTTTCATAAATAGTCTATCTAAACCAAAAAAGAGATAACCTACCGCCAGAGAGATGACTCTTCAAATGCTTTAACGAGCATGAAGAAGACAAGATCACTCAACAATCTTTTCATATTTAGGGAGTCTGAAAAGAGTTTAAAGGAAAATCCATTAACCTTTTTCATGTTTGAATCCGGAGCATGAAAAAGTAATAAACTAAGCTCAAACCACTTTTCATGTTTTAACAAAGCACAAAAAATGAAAAGTAAGCTCAACACCATCTTACTATTTTTAACGAGCTCAAAGATCAGTTGAAAGAATGCTCAAAGATTGGTTTCATTTTTACACAATCTTGAAACCAATGGGTAAATTATGCTTGAAAAATCCCATTAACATGATATACGGAGGTTGGAATATTTCCCCCAACATGACTGCTAGCGAAGCTTACCCCTAGCATGGTTTCTAGGGGCTCGACATGCCCCCCAAGCTTCATTTCATCTGACGATTCTTCTTCCATACCCAACCTGAAATCCTGGTTACTAATGTGAAAATGTTCACCATGGGGGTAGGAAGAACTAGAATTATGCAAGTGAAAAGAAGGTTCAAGTTCTAACACTAAAGGGAAGCATTGACTCAAAGGAAGGGGATCTATTTAATTTTTACACAAGCTTGAAACAGAAGGTAACTATGCTTGGAACATGGTTTCATTTTTATGCAAGATTGAAACCAAAAGGTAAACTATGCTTAAGGAAACCTACTTCATTTTTTAACGAGATTGAAATAGAAAATGAACTATGCTCAGGAATGGTTTCATTTTTATGCAAGATTGAAACCAAAAGGTAAACTATGCTTGAGGATATCCATTTCATTTTTTAACGAGCTTGACATAGAATAAGAAATTTTATCAAAGGCATCTATTTCATTTTTTAACGAGCTTGACACAGAATGGGAACTATGCTCGCAGCATGATTTCATTTTTATGCAAACTTGAAACCAAAAGGGTAAACTATGCTTAAGGAGTGGTTTTATCTTTTAACGAGCTTGAAACCAAAAGTAAACTATGCTCTCAAACCTGCTCTTACCCAACATGGTATCCAGAGGTTGGTAGGTTTCCCCCATTTCATAAAAGCTAGCAGCTTAGCTCCATTATGATGTCCATATACTAGAGCCATTCCCCCCATTTTACCTATGATGGGAAGAAGCTAACTAGAAGAAGGGGAAGGAACCACAAGAACATGCGGCACATTCAGGGCAGTATGATTACTAGGATTAATGCAATGGTCAGGTGTAACAAAATAAAGTTGATCAATGGTCACAATATTCCCATCATGGGGAAAATTCATAACTCTGAAGAGTGTGGACACTACAGCTTTCATGGCGTAAACATAATCACATCCAAGGAGCAGATTGAAATCTAAAGGACCTTGGACCACCATAACATCAAAATAGACATTTTTCGCTCCTAATGTAATAGGTAAATGAGGAAGGATCCCTAAAGGTGTAGTAGGCCTGTGATTAAAAGCCAGTATCTAATCAGTGGCTGGCACAAGCTGAGGAGAACCTAAAGCTTTCCAAGTAGTTGAGGATAGAATACTAACAGAAGCCCCTTCATCAACAATAGTACGAAGTATCTGCCTAGCAGTAACATTCACAACTATCTGGAAAGGAACACTCGAATGAAGATGAGACTCTGCTAGGTTACTCCAGTCAAAGGAAAGAACCTCACTACTCAGAGAGGGTTCTGTTGAAACAGACAAAACTTCCTCTTGTCGAGAACAATCAAAAGGAATCATAAAAACTTCGGCAGGTTTTGGTTCATTCTCTATTAGAAGAGAAGAACAAGATGAAGATTTGGTCAAAGATACTACTTCAGTCTTAACACTCTCTGATGAAAGAGTGGGATCGGGTGGAGATGACATCAACTCGACCACTTTAACTTTACTCTCCAAAGGAAGAGTGGGATCAACCACAGGTGAAACCAAATTGACCGCTTGATCAACCACTGGGGGTTCAAGAGACAACTTACAATAACCTATTGGAAGCCGTTGGCGAGGAACAGTAAAATATTCCAACAACTTAGAAGATTCATCCATGAGAAGACAAAGGTAAGCAAAGTGCATGTCCTTACAAAGCAAGAAAGGATTTCTGACTTTACCCTTTCGACTCTTAAACAATGGGTCACTAGTTGAGGGAGTATCATCCACATGATGATCAGAGGTTGATGACACAAACGATTTGGACCTTTTAGACCACTCTTCTTGTAAATGGGAGAGACTGGGAAACTCCTTAAGAAGGTGGTCCCCCTTGCAAAGCTTACAAGGGAAATTGGGTTTTCTGAGTGTTCTCTTAGAACAAGCACCACCAAGAGTAGATGGTTGTTTCTTTTTCTCTTTCTTATCCTTCTTCTTCTTACCCTTCCCTTTCTTCTTCTTCTTATCCACATGACTACTAACCATAGAGATTTGGTCAAGTGAAGAAGGAGAGGGATTAGGTTGAGGTCAATCCTCTCTCGAAGGAGAGGTGACATTTGAGACATTAGGTGTAACAAGAATTACCGGATTAAATAGCTAAACCGGTAATCCTATAGTTAACCTAGGAATATTTAGAGTGGCAATAAAGGGAGGACCAATACCTTCACTTGGAGGGAATAAAAAAGGTACACCTTGGAAAGGGACCTCTTGAGTGGTAGTCCCAGTTGAGGATGCCATATATAAACTCTTTAATAACCCCCTAACTACCACGCACAAGCAATTACTAATCAAACTAAAAGCAACAAGCAAACATGTGAAAGGAGTGGATAAGAGTCAGGAATCTCACAGGATTATCAAGACTTTACAAGCTTCACCCATAAAGCCAAGATGGCCAAAAGGTTAACTCAATTGGTTTGAGGATTCCTAAAAGGGTCTCCCAATACACAAGGTATGTGGGAGCTCAAATCGGTAGTAGTGTTGTCTAATGCACA
Source organism: Pseudotsuga menziesii (assembly GCA_001517045.1). Classification (NCBI taxonomy): domain Eukaryota; kingdom Viridiplantae; phylum Streptophyta; class Pinopsida; order Pinales; family Pinaceae; genus Pseudotsuga; species Pseudotsuga menziesii. The sequence continues at coordinate 72,879 of LPNX011041976.1, read as the reverse complement.
ACCATTCACAAGGGGCCTTCCTATATACAATTGAGTACATGAAGTACCTTTCTATATACCTCAAGGGTACGTGAAAGGCCATTTGATATATAAAAGGTACGTAGAAGAAATGTGCAAGTCCCAGGTTGTAGTGCAGACAACGTAATGACAGCTCCTACGTTTTATGACACCCGAACACGTCACTAACTTATCACTCAAATTGCTAAAAGTTTTAACCTAGTACTACCGTTAATTTTATCTTGTGCGTTTAGGTGGAACCATGGAGTGAAAACTTGAATTTAAAGAGGATGCACACTGATCTATATGATAATGCAATTTTTCCTCTTTAATAAAATTCTACCTAAGAGAGGGAGAGAGATATACTTTTCTTCCAAAAAATGCACACCCAAATGCAAATCCAATTCTTTATTTTCAAACGAAAAGGGAAATATCAATGCACCCCAAACAATCTTCAAAGTAGATAAGAAAGAGATCTAGAGAACATCAAACATAAATAAACCAAAAAAATTTCCTATCTTTTCATGCTTGAAAAAGATGCATAAAAAATTAATGGAAAGATGATTTCACTAACGTTTCCAAACATAACTAACTCTAATGCACGCAAAGCTGAAAACATATATTTATTCTTAATGAAAGTAATATTTGGAATTTCAAACAATCATGCACAAAACAAGAACAAAATCATTCAAAAAACTTGCGAATAAATCAAAACAGAGAGAAAACTAAAACTTCTCTTTGGAACAGACAAGGAAACGAAGAATCAATCACTCCTATCAAGCACTGAAAAAATCAGCATGTAAAAGGAAACAAGAATCACCCAAGCAAAGAAAGACTCAAAACAACATGGATCACTCACGCATTCCAAGTCCAAAACAAATTGAAACCTACTCATGAAAATGAAATGTATATTTCTAATCTCAATGAATACTATCTACAGAGAAGAGCAAGAGGTTTCAAGAAAAGAAAAGAATGTAGAATCTAATGGAAGAAACACAAACTCTCTTTGAGTTGAATACTACTAAATCAATTTATGATTTCTTAGTAGGATTGTTTGAAATAAAAACTACCAACAATATACTAGCCTTGAGAAATCAACTCCATTGCATGAAGATGAGTAATTCAATCTTAATGGCTACTTAGTTTATAAAGGTTTTCCAATTGATATATCAATTTAAATCCATTGGAGACCTTATTGAGGATGCAAAACGTATTATGGTAACTCTTAATGGACTTCCTTCCTCACACGTATGTTTTATTTAGAGTGTTTATGAAAGAGAGGAGTTATCGAAATTTGATCGACTATGGGATGATTATGTTTAAGAAAAGGCCAACGTATTATAAAATAACTAACTCACAAAAACCTAGGGAAGAAGAAAATCAACCTCTTGCAGCTCATAGAATAAAAGGAAGAGGAGGAAGAAGAAAGTTTGAAACGAATAAAACAAGTGAAGTATTAGCTTCAACTAATGGGAAAACGAAGGATCTTCGAAAGATAAGGTGTTAAAATTGTCAAAATTTTGGTCACCTTGCTTATAAATGTCAAGAGAAAAGGAAGATAAATAAGCATGGATCAATAAACTGTGTATGAGACTCCTACAAATAAGGAAAAAGAAGATAATCTTAAGGGAATTGTAGATGATCTTTGAAAAGAGTATTTCTTCTAGTTCACTCAAAATACATGTACACCAATGACAATATAATATTTGAATGGTCTATTGTACTAAGTGACTATATTTAGTTATCTACTTCATGAAGAAAAATAAGGAATACTTCATTAAGTTACATAACTTCATAAAGAATAAATATCAAGACTGTGAGATCAAATGATGAATCAAAGCTCCCTCCCCAAAACTCCATTGAACTCTGCGAGGAGGAATAAATCAAGAGGGAGCCAACAAAACAAATAAAGATAAGTATTTGATACTTTATGTGACAATTTTTATTTTCTTGATTTGAATTGTTATTTTATTTGATGAATACCACAATTGTTTAAATTAGTGTTGGTTAACCCTTGTGTACATTCATGTCATATGTTACAAAATAGGTCCATTTTGAATATTGTGGAGATGATTATTCATGCTCAAGACCTTCCCATGCTATTATTGGAAGATGTATTCAGTATAATAGGTTATGCGCATATCAAGTGTCCTCACCGATATTGTGAGACAATACTATTGAGGAAGCATTAACAAAAGTAAATCCAGAGAGAATCCTTGGTGGACCAACATAGACCAATGTATCAATGAAGAAGATGAATATCCATGATTTAGATCTACATAGATGGCATTCATCCTTGGGGCCTAAAGTCATATGGATAGAGGTGAATGGTCTAGAAAAATTTAATATCCCATTATCTGAGGTATATCATGTGGGGATATTATACCAAACATGAAGCTCCAAAGGATGAGTGTTCCTCTAGTACAATGGTCATCCATTTGATTAGCAAAAAAATCCAACATAACCAGTGTATCTACCAAGAGACGATGAAATGATCAGGAACAAGATAGAATGATCTCATGATCCTTGCAGGATGCAAGAAGGAATACATCTCCAAGTGATACTTTAAAACATGTTTAAAAAACTTGAAACAACTCGTTAACAAAAAGCTAAGTATTAATGAAATATTTATTATTTTTTGTGCTTACTTTCTTCTACCTTAATTGACCATATTGTATAAAATCACTTTCTAAATTTAAATTTACTCAACATTTAATAAAACTCTATTTGACATAAATATTAAATAATTTTAAAAAAATATCATAAAACAAATATAAAATTCACGTAATCAAGGCTCAATATAAAAATCAATAATCGAGGCTCTAGTCGACACCTGTAATCTGTGTTAGGGGAGCATGGCTATTAACATCCCGAGCCAAAATATTTTGTAGTTCCTTCTTGTTATCTAGGAATAGGTTGCCCAAAGGATTCGATGAGGAATATGATAAGGGACATACTTGTGTGACATATAGGAGGAATTGGTGGGGAGATAGGTCTTTATGGGAGCCCTCCAAATATATGAAGATTAAGTTATATATGAATCTTTCCCATGATTTGAATTTAATTCCTCATCCAACCTAAATAAAATAATCCCCAATATTTATATTATTGTGTCAAATTAAAAAAAACCATTGACCCCTTAATATGAGTAAATATATTTTTTAGGTCTTTAGGAGTATTCAAACCCCCAATATGAATGGACGTGATATGATATTGTCTCACTATTGAACCCCCTATGGTTTTCTCCCTTTCAAGTTTCCCAAGGTAAAAATTGTGTGTCTATTATGCATGGTTATCTTTTAGAGATCCTTCATTTTATTTCTACTGCAAGATAATAATGCTATAATTGTGGGATGAGAGTGAATAATGAAATAAAGATGAAAGAGATGACAACTATACTGCTAAAGCTAAAAAATTAACATGGTATTAGAGTAGTTATGAATATATGCCATTGTCAGATAATTTTTATTCCCTAGTATGGAAACTAGGTCTTCCAAGTTTGGAAATTTCTCTCCATAGTTTGGACTTGAAAGGAGCATAGTGGAACTCTCTCTAGGAGGGCACACTTATCTATGGAAATATTTCAATTTTGACCTACACTATGTCGGTGTCAAGAACTAGATATTCCAATTTCAATCCTTTATAACCATAGTTTGGGTTCAACCTTAGTATATTGGAACTCTCCCTAAGAGGTAACATCTACCTATGGAATCAATTTTCGCATTTACCAAACTTCAGTTAATTGGACTTGACTCCTACTAGGGTTTCTAGGTTAGATTTTCATATTTTGACAAAAATGGTGTCCAGTCTTGAAGTAGATTTATTGAATAGAGATTAAATTTTAAATCTTGGAATACTAGAATACTCTTTGTCTTGGAAGAAAATTAAATGCATGATTATGTAAATAGGGACATCTCAAAACTAGAATATGATGGGGAGAGATCCAAACACAAGAAGAATGAAGCAAAGGAAAAGATGATCTAAATAGACTCTATAGAAGATCGTTTGATTCCTTGTATATTTGAGTTGAATACTACTAAAGTAATTCATGATTTCTTATTAGGATTGTTTGAAATAAAAACTACCAACAATATACTAGCCTTGAGAAATCAACTCCACTGCATCAATATGAGTAATTCAATTTCAATGGCTACTTAATTTATAAAGGTTTTCCAATTTAAATCCATTGGAGACCTTATTGAGGATGCAAAAATTATTATTGTAACTCTTAATGGAATTCCTTCCTCATTGGTATGTTTTATTCAGATTGTTTATGAAAGATAGGAGTTACCGAAATTTGATCAACTATGAGATGATTGTGTTTAAGAATTGGCCAATGTATTATAAAATACTAACTCACAAAAAACTAGGGAAGAATAAAATCAACCTCTTGCAACTCATAGAACAAAAGGAAGACGAGGAAGAAGAAAGTTTGAAAAGAATAAAACAAGTGAAGTACCACCTTCAACTAATTTGAAGAAGAAGGATCTTTGAAAGATAAGGTGTTAAAATTGCTAGAATTTTGGTCACCTTGCTTATAAATGTCAAGCGAAAAGGAAGATAAATAAGCATGGATCAACAACCCATGTTGATGAGACTCCTACAAATAAGGAAAAAGAAGATAATCTTAAGGGAATTGTAGATGATCTTTGAAAATATTATTTCTTCTAGTTCACTCAAAATACATGTACACCAATGAAAAGATAATATTTGAAGGGTCTATTGTACTAAGTGACTATCTTTAGTTATCTACTTCATGAAGACAAATAAGGAATAATTCATGAAGTTACATAAACTCATAAAGAATAAATATCAAGACTGTGAGATCAGATGATGAAGCAAAGCTCCCTCCCCAAAACTCCATTAAACTATACGAGGAGGCATAAATCAAGAGGGAGCCAACAAAAGAAATAAAGATAAGTATTTGATACTTTATGTAACAAATGTTTTTTTCTTGTTTGAATTGTTATTTTATTTTATGAATACCATAATTGTTTAAATTAGTGTTGGTTAACCCCTGTGTACATTCATGTCATATGTTACAGAATACGTTTGTTGTGAAGATTGTGGAGACGATTATTCATGCTCAAGACCTTCCCATGTTATTATTGGAAGATGTATTCAGTATAATAGGTTATGCACATATCAAGTGTCCTCACCAATATTGTGAGACAGCACTATTAAGGAAGCATTAACAAAAGTAAATCCAGAGAGAATCTTTGGTGGACCAACATAGACCAATGTATCAGTGAATAAGGCGAATATCCATGATTGAGATCTACATAGATGGCATTCATCCTTGGAGCCTAAATTCATATGGATAGAGGTGAATGGTCTATAAAAATTTAATATCCCATTATCTAGGGTATATGGTGTGGGGATATTATACCAAACATGAATCTCCAAAGGATGAGTGTTCCTCTAGTACAATGGTCATCATTTTGATTAGCAAAGCAAGCCAACATAACCAATGTATCTACCAAGAGATGATGAAATGATTAGGAAAAATATAGAATGATCTCATGATCCTTTCAGGATGCAAGAAGGAATACATCTCCAAGCGATACTTCTAATAAAGAGGACAAAATACTTCAGAGCTTCTCATGTTTTATATCATTGATGTGTCACAACATTGATTCCAAACCTTCCAATGATGAGGAGGAAACAAGAAAGTAGGTTTGGAAGTATATCATGATAAATTTATCATGAATAATGATTTGAGGTAGTAAATTATGAGACTATAAAGGAATGATGACTTCCAAGTGGATATAGAAGATAAAAAATGCAGCTCTAACCATAATTAGAGATTACTCATGAAGGAAACATAGTTTGCAAATTCGTAGGGAGGCATCATTCATGGATAGTATTTAGTGTCCTTCAAAGAATAGGAGGGTTGTCTTACCAGAGCCAATTTATGGATATGACATAGATGAATAAACAAGATCAACAAGTTAAGAGGGATCATGATACTCATATCCAAAGAGTACAAAGTTTTTAGATGTAGACGAGCAAGATACTCAGATGCAGATGGAGTAGTATCCTCCAACCTAGATTGAGTAGCATGTTAATGATAAATAAGACCTTATACAAAATCAAGAAAGAATCCAAGATGTGATATGTTAGGATAGACATAAATTTGATGAATGATATGGATTCCAACCTTTACTACAAGGTTGTATGATTGATTATCGGTTTCATTGTAGGAACAATGAACTTCAGTGTTGAATACAAGAAAGAGTTTACCTTAGAGTTCAAGATGAAGGATCTCATCCTAATTTGTTACTTCTTAAGATTAGAAGTGTGGCATAGAGAAGAGGAGATCTTCCTCAAACAATAGGAGTACAAAATTGAGATCCATAGATATTTGGGACCTTGAACTGTAAGCCCATGGCTATCACTATGATGACAATCTAAAGAAGTTGAGTTCTACCACTTCAGTTTTAGATTTGGTGATGTACCTACATGGTATAGTTGTATATGAATTGAGATGTATCTCAAGTAGAGAAGTGGATATTCAAAGTTCTGCATATTATGACTGAGAGAGGTGCAGTTGAAATAAAGAGAATATCAAAGAGTTGCTTCATCTTGTATAATTAGTTAGGATATATCATATTAGAGGGAAGAAGGATTCTATAGAAGTAGAGAGAATTTTCGCTAGTAGATTATTTGATCTGGAGATCAATTATCACTTCAACCTAGACATGGTACAGGAGGGATAAGTAAATCTCCAGTACATATCAGTAGATGAGCAAATAGATAATATTCTCACCAAGCCTTTATCCAAGGAAAATTTTGTATACTTTAGGGACCATCTTGGGATGATAGAGAATACCTCTCTCAATGAAAGGGAGGATTGATGGATATGCAACATCATGAAGATGAGCATACATAAATTCATGTGAAATGAATGATACAATTAATAAGACATGCATTCATGCGAAATGAATGGTTCTAATGAGTGGTATAGACATCATAGTACCAAAGGCATATGTAGTATAGGTACTGCACAAATGTATATTTAGTACAATAACAGTACTAAAGTACATTCTCACCAAGATAAAAACTTGGTGCATAATGTCTCCCTTGTTGAGAGGGAGTGTTGATGTTCTCATGGTTCCAACATCGGGAAATTTTTTTGCAAATCATTCTCTTAGAGGTTGACGAACCATGGAGAGAATGGGGCATTCATAACATTGATTAGTCATATGTTGACTATGTGTATAGAGGGATTGGGTGTTTATCCTAGTCGATTCATGTGTTGACTAGGGTAGTATTAAGCTAGAGGTCACATTACGTACTCACTATGTAGGAGTGCTCCATAATTGGAGTGATCTATTCTTAATAGAGCGAAATTATTTTTCTATGTTACAAGGAGATCTTATCTCCTTGTATATTAAACACAATATAATCTAATGTTGAAGTTGACAATTGGCTCTAAGAAGTGTCTAAGACTTCCTAGAGCATGGTCAAATCAACATTAAATCTCTTAGGGAATAATATTACCACATGTGATGAGAAATCAATGAGGAGAACCTTTTCATTACGAAGAAATTTCCATGAAGTCAAGACAATCTGTTGAAGAAGTACCGAACAAAGTGGAAGACAAGAAAAAACACAACTAACCTTGTAAAAGGGTAAATTGACCCTAGAAGACAAAAATGATAAGTCGACTTAACGATAAATTAAAGATAAGTAAAAGTACAAGACGACATAATTGTGGAAATTTCTAGTCAACTAAATAATATAAATGGAAGTGTGCTCATAGTTCATCTGACACAAAAATACACACTTATCTCTCTGACACACAAGTGTGAATCATTTAGTTGGGTTTTCCAAGAGCAAAAGGAGGAATATTTCTGGGTTATCTTATTCAATTGAAGACTTTCTACCCTTATTAGGGTTTATTATGGAAGGAGAAAACATCCTTGTGCTAGAGATTAATATTCATGATTGGTATTGTTCGTCTATTGGATTGATCTTCTTATGAGAAAATTTTGCTGGGTTTTCTCCCTTTTGAGTTTCCCAAGATAAAATTTGTGTCTATTATGGATGGTTATATTTCAGAGATCCTTGATTTTATTTCTAAAACAAATGAATAATGTTATAATTGTGGGATGAGAGTGAATAAAGAAAAAAAGTTTAAAGAGATGAAAATTATACTTCTATAGCTAAAAATATAACATTGCAAGCTATTAAATAAATCCAAATCTACAATTGTTCATTAAGGACACCTCCATAAAAAGACCAAGTGTTGAATATGGTTTCCATTGATGTCAAAGGAGTTTGGTAATAAAAAAGGAATAACAAAATACTATTTATTAAATAGTCCAAAGAGATTTGCGGAATTAACTTTTGAGAAATTATGACAAACAAACCTGCAATCTGCAATCTACAAATTGCGGAAGAATTTTCGCAGAAAGGGAATTGTGGAAGTAGTTTCAAGAAAAATAGAAAAGTAGACCCGCAATATGCAATATGAAATTATGAAAGAAGTTTTCAGAAAGGGAACTTTGGAAGCATTTTTGAGAAAAGTAAAAAAATAAGACCCGCAATTGCGAAAGGAAGGTGTTCTCGTAGAATGCGGAAAGTTTGATTGAGGAAAGATCATTGTGAAAGGTTATTTGCAGAAAGGAGTATTGCAGAGAACATTTTGCGGAAAGATCATTGTGTAAGGTCAAATGCTGAAAGGATGTTGTGGAAAGGAAACTGCGAAAGGTCGTCACTGATAAATTTAAACAAAGAGGTAATTTCGAATTGGTTCTTGTTTGTGAAAAGTCACAATGAAGATGCATGACTGTTAGATGAAGAGATATTTTTGAGGGTATATAAGAAATTCTTGAAACCTTCAAATATGTGTCTCTATACATTCTATTGAGAGATCCATAGGTATACATAATTCTGAGATCGACTTGTCATATAAGGGTGGTTGGGAGGCACTAGGGCAGGAAACATGCCTGCAAGGGGGTCGTAGACTCCTTCCATTGGTAGCTGGTAAATAGGGTGTTGAAACATCCTTTGAATAGTAAATGATAAACTAAGGGGGTGTATCCTTCTTCCAATAGTGTTTGGTAAATAGGGTGTTGGAGCAGACTTTCCTATAGGAGCAGGAAGAAACTATTTGTAAATATAATTTTGCAGAAATAGAAAGTGTTGGTGGTTTTCCCTATTGGGATTCTATGATAATATTGTGTGTTCTATTTTTATTGTTGATTTAGTTTTAAATGGTAAAAATTTAAATAGATTGATTAATACTGATTGACCCCCCCCCTCATAGTATTGCTTGATATTCCAAAAAATGGTATCAAAGCGGGTTCTTCACTAAAATTTTAAATGCTTGAAGAGATATCTTTTATCACTATGGATTGACAAGTAAAAACGTCCTCCAAGGTTCCAATATTCAATGGAGAAGATTATGATTTCTGGAGTATTAGGATGAAAATATATATAATCTCTATTGGACTAGAGGTTTGGATGTCTGCACAAACCGGGTATATATATCCAAAATATCCTCCCATAGATCTTGAAGAAATAAAAAAATTTGGATGCAATGCTAAAGATGTTAATGCAATCTTGGCTAGATTAGCCAGAACAGTCTTTTCCAAAGTGATGCATTGTAAAACAACAAAGGATATTTGGGACAAATTGGATACCATCTATGAAGGAGACATCAAACTAAAAAGGGCCAAACTCCATACTTTTAAAAATCAATTTGAAAGTCTAAAAATGAGAAGAAGAAAACGTTTTAGAATAATTTGAGAGAATTGATGAAGTTGTTAATGCAATTCAAGGGCTAGTAGCAGAGTTAGAAGAAATGGATCAAGTTGAAAAGAACTAATATCACTTCCAATGATTTACAATCCAAATATTTCCACCCTACAAGATAGAGAAGATCTTGAAAAACTTACCATGGAAGAACTATATGTGATACTCATGGAGTATGAAATGAGAATTGGGAAAGATAATTCTCAAAAGAAGGAATCGTCCTTTAAATCATCTAAGGTAGCTAAGAAATATAAGACAAGGATTCAATTAGAAGACTTTGATGATGAAGAAGCATTTCTTGTTAAAAATATTAAGATAGGTATTGGTAAGTACGAAGGGAAATTACCCTTAAAATGCTTTAACTATGGGGAAATTGATCTCTTTGCTTCCAAATTTCTTTATCCGAAACAAGAATATGATCATGAGTTACCTAAAGATTCAAATAAGAACAAAAAGATTTTTAAAACAAAAACAAAAATAATACCTTTTATTCCATGGATGATAACTGCTCAAATGAGTCTAGTGAAGATGAAGATGAAGATGTTGATGTCTTGTTCATAGGAGTAGAGAAAAAAATCCCTGAAGATGAAGTAGAAGGTGTGGTATATCTTGAAGCAGAACTCATAAGTGCTACTAAAGAATTAGGGAAGTATAAATAGATGTACTAGAAATCAAAAATTCATATGAAAAAAATTGAGGAGAAGAAGAATGATGCCAAAAGAATTATTGTTGACTTAAAAATGGCTTAAAACAATCTAGAACAACAACTCAAGAAAAAAGAGCAATAATTAGAAAATTTCGAAGTTGAATTTATCTTGCTTAGAAAGAAGACAATTGAAGAATCCTTTCAATCAAAGTTCAAGAGCAGTTGAAAAAATATGGATGACATCCTAAGTTGTCAAAGATGATTTATTGATAAAACTGGACTAGGTTATGGAAAAATAAAGAACACAGAACAATTCCCTGTCATAAATAAAGAAGGAAATAATAGAACTTATGTTGATGCACTTACGAGACCAGTTGTAAAGGAATGCAGTAAAAAAAATTCTCTTTCTCAAAAGGAAATCGTGATAGATAATGTGCCAAGTAGAAATCAACAACTCTTTTTGGGAAATTGTTATTCCTGTAACAATTTTGGACATATAGATATATATTGTAAGCTAATGGTTCCAATTGGGAAAGGAATTACATCATAATCCCCTATCTATATTAAGGAAGTTATTAGGAGAAATACAAAAGGAAGAAATTATAATTCTTTTTCTCCCCTACATAGTTGTAGTATATAGAATGTTACAAATGTGGTAATGAAGGACACATTGCTAGAAATTCTAAACTAGTGACTCCTATGGATAATGACACCACAAAATCTCAAGATAATGAGGAGAGGAAGACTTGGAAAAAGAAGGATGATGTGGAATTTTCAATATCTTTATGTGCAACTGAAAAACAAAATCTATGGCATGTGGACAGTGGATTCTCAAAACACATGACAAAAGACCCAAATAAGTTTATAAACCTAAAAAGAAATAAAAAAGGAAAATTCACTGTTGGAGATCATTTATCCTCTAAAATAATTGGGAAAGGTAGAGTGGTTATTAGAGACAAAATGAAAGATGAAAATTTTTTTCTTGTAAAGAACTTAAAACCTAATCTTTTAAGTGTGATCCAAACTTGTGGTCAAGGACATATATGTATATTTAATTCAATAAGTGTGAAATCAAAGGAAAATATTTAGGAAAACTTGTTGGGACTGCTATGAGAACTCCAATCAATGTGTATATTCTATAAAATGAAGAACAATGTTATATGAGTCAAATTAATGAAAGTTTACTATGGCATAGAAGGATGGGGCACTTGAGCTTTAACATTATTATAAAAGAGAGTAAAAAGGGATTTGTAATAAATTTTCCAAAGATCATAAAACCACCAAATCATGTTTGTAGACATTGTCTTGATTGGAAAACAACTAGAACAAGATTCAAGGTCAAAGACAATACAACCTCTCATCCATTAGAAATAATTCACGCTGATATTTGTGGACCAACATGGACTAAGAGATTTCAAGGTGAACATTACTTTATGTTATTAATTGATGATTATGCAAGGATGACTTGGGTGACGTTTCTTAAATAAAAATCAGAAGCCTTTATGAAGTTCAAATCCTTCAAAGCACTTGTTGAAAATGAAGAAAATATCAATATTAAATGTCTAAGATTAGATAATTGTGGTGAGTTAATCTCAAATGAATTCAGTTATTTTTGTGAAACTCTTGGAATCAAGAGGTCATTTTCAGCAGCAAAAAATCCTCACCAAAATTGAGTTGTTGAGAGAAAGAACATGACAGACCAAGAAGCAGCTAGAACTATGCTTAATGAAGCAAAAATTCTTGATGGATATTGGAGAGAAAAAGTATGTACAACTATATATGTACAAAACAATAGACAACTCAAAGTGAATAGTGACAAGACTCCTTATGAACTATGTCTTGGAAGACCAACTTCAGTTAAATATTTTAGAGTTTTTGGAAGTAAATGTTACATAAAAAAAGACAATGATAATTTAGGGAAGTTTGACTCTAGAACAGATGAATGCACTTTTCTTGGTTATTATTCCACCAAAAAAGAATATATGTGTCATAATATAATGTTGCACAATATCATAGAAAGTTCAAAGGTAACCATTGATGATACGAAACCGAGAAGAATACAAATAGAAGAAAGTGTGGATGTTGAAGAAACTGATGATGAAGAAATATATGATAAACAAAAAGAAATATTACAAGAAGAGTAATTTTTAAGAAAGAAGAAGAAGAAAAGGTAGAGAAATAAGAATCACTTGAAAATGAGAGTGAAGACTCTCCAATATCAGACACAAATCCTCCATCTAGGTGGGTTCAGAAGAATCATCCTAGAAATCAAAAAATTGGTGACAAAGATTCAAAAGTTAAGACAAAAATAAAATTATTTTATGATGAAGAACAAGCACTAGTTTCGATAGTAGAACCCAAAAAATTTAAATAAGCTTGCAAAAGTGAGGATTGGATAAATTATATGAATGATGAACTTGATGAAATAGAGAATAAATAAACTTGGAAACTTGTCCCAAGAACTAGGGGCATGAATGTTGCAGGAACCAAATGGAATTTTAGAAACAAGTTCAATGAGCATGGTCGCGTGACAAGAAAAAATTCCATATTAGTATGCAAGGGATATGCTCAAGTAGAAGGTGTTGACTTTGAAGAAAATATTGCACTTGTGGCAAGACTTGAAGCCATTAGGATGTTTTTAGATTTTGTAGGCTACAAGAACTTTAGAGTGTATCAAATGGATGTAAAATATGCATTTATTAATGGAGAACTTGATGAAGAAGTTTGTGTTGAGAAGCCAGAAGGTTTTCTCCTATCAGAAAATAGAAATTACATTTGCAAACTTAAGAAGGAAATCTATGGCCTTAAACAAGCTCCAATAGCATGGTTCTCAAAATTAACAATTATTTAAAGAATTAAAGATACCGAAGAGTGGCCACTGGCAGTAATCTATACATAAAGTTTGAAAACAAAAATATGATCATTGTTGTAGTCTATGTAGACGATATCATATTTGGAAGTGATACAAATTCTGAGTGTAAACTTTGCTTCAGAAATGAAGAATAAATTTGAAAATTTAAATGTTAGGAGAACTAACATTCTTTCTAGGTTTGCAAGTATCTCAATCAGAAAAAGGGATTTCCATCTCTCAAACTATGTATATCAAAGACATGTTGAAAAGGTTCAAAATGGAAGAATCCAAACCTGTTAGTACTCCTATGGTCACTAGATGTAAATTGAGCAAGGATTATGAATATTTAGAAGTGGATCATATAATGTATAGGTCAATGATTGGTAGTTTATTATATGTAACAACAACAAGACCAGATGTAATGAAGGCTCTAGGTCTAGTTTCCAGGTTCCAATCAGTCCCAAAGAAACACATCTATAGCTACAGTAAAAATAATTCTTAGATATCTAAAATGTACTATAGATTATGGATTATGGTATCCAAAAAGCGATAAATTCACTCTAAGATCATTTACCGATGCATACTAGGCAGGAATTATTTGTTGATGTATTTGTAACTTTAGAATGTATTCACTTGTATAATTCTTATTTTATTTCATTATACCCCGACGTAGATGTTTGTTCCTCTGATCAGGAGAGTCATTAATATAATAAAGTCATGTAAATTCATTGAGCTTAACCCTCCATTGTAAGTCAGGGAAATAGTCCCCACAATTGAGTTGAGGTTAACCCTCCGTTGTAGGTCAGGGAAATAGTCCCCACATTTGAGGGGTATTAGGGTTATTAGACTCTCCTAGTGAGGTTGGCCCTATATGAGTAAAATTCAAGGGGAAAGCAAGTATAAATAGAGAGTGATACTCTCTATTTGGAACACACACTCACTCAGCAGTAGCACATGAGTGAGAGAAGAGGAGCTCGCATAAGTGAGAGAGAGAACAGTTGTCAAACATAATCTTTGTATATTTGGTTTTTACTTTTCCTGCTGGTGCTCATTATATATCTAAGGAAGTTGCAGGGTTTTATACTTTATGGTTTCCCCGAGGAAAATTATTTGTGTCTGTTGTGATTATTGTTGTGCATGTTATTCTATCAGATAATATCCTAGATCATATTGATTAAATGATAAAAATCTAACATGGTATCAGAGCTAACCTGAGAAGAAGACACTATGCAGCTGCAAACTCTAGGGATTCTTACTTTTTGGGTCTCTCTCCACATATCATCAGCAAAATGAGGCTAGGATAACTCTCCATTGAAGGGTGCATCTTTCTGTCAAAGCAGAATTTGATTCTGGGCATTTTCAATTTTTGACTTGTCACTACTGCGGGAAATTACGGATTTTCACAAAAGAGGATTTTTTACATGAGCCCAGCATAGGATTTATCTCCTCCTCAAAATAAAAATTTGGAGACAAATATCGAAATTTTTGGTTGGGTAAAACTCTGGGAAAGTCAAACCCTAATTTGACCCCAGACTAGAAAACCCTAAAAAGACTAAAACTAGTTATTTTTGTACATTCGCTATATCTCGATATTGGATAAGGATTAAGAGCTGGAAATTTTACAGGTCGAACCTAAATTCCTAATGTACCTCATGTAAATGTTTCAGCCTCGGATTCTCTATATTCTATGAGATATGATTCCTCCAAATCAGTTTTCCGGCCTCTCCCTGGATTCATCCCTAAACTATGCTCTCAAACCTGCTCTTACCCAACATGGTATCTAGAGTTTGGTAGGTTTCCCCCATTTCATAAAATCTAGTGTCTTAGATCCATTATGACTTCCATATACTAGAGCCATTCCCCCCATTTTACCTATGATGGGAAGAAGCTAACTAGAAGAATGGGAAGGAACCACAAGAACATGTGACACATTTAGGGCAGTCTGATTACTAGGAGCAATGCAATGGTTAGGTGTAACAAAAGAAAGCTGATCAATGGTCACAATATTCCCATCATGGAGAAAATGCATAACTATGAAGAGTGTGGATACTATGGCTTTCATGGTGTAAACATAATCACGTCCAAGGAGAAGATTGAAATATAAAGGACCTTGGACCACCATAACACCAATACAGACAGGTTTCCCTCCTAATGTAATAGGTAAATGAGGAAGGATTCCTAAAGGTGTAGTAGGCCTGCAATTAAAATCCAGTATCTAATCAGTGGCTGGCATAAGCTGAGGAGAACCTAAAGCTTTCCAAGCAGTTGAGCATAGAATACTAACAGAAGCCCCTTCATCAACAATAGTGCAAAGTATCCGCCTAGTAGTAACATTCACAACTATCTGGAAAGGAACACTCGAATGAAGATGAGACTCTATTAGGTTACTCTGGTTAAAGGAAATAATATCACTACTAAGAGAGGGTTTTGTCGAAACAGAAAAAATTTCCTCTTGTTGAGAACAATCAGAACGAAGCATAAAAACTTCGATAGGTTTTGGTTCATTCTCTATTGGAAGAGAAGAACAAGATGAAGATTTGGTCAAAGAGACTACTTCAGTCTTAACACTCTCTGATGAAAGAGTGGGATCGGGTGGAGATGACATCAACTCGACCACTTTAACTTCACTCTCCAAAGGAAGAGTGGCATCAACCATGGGTGAAACCAAATCGACCGCTTGATCAACTAATGGGGGTTCAAGAGACAACTTATGATAACCTATTGGAATTCGCTGGAAAGGAACAGTAAAATATTCCAAAAACTTAGAAGCTTCATCCATGAGAGGACAAAGGTAAGTAAAGTGCATGTCCTTACAAAGCAAGCAAGGATTTCTGACTTTACCCTTTCAACTCTTAAACAATGGGTCACTAGTTGAGGGAGTATCATCAACATGATGATCAGAGGTTGATGACACAAATGGTTTGGAAACCTTTTATACCACTCTTCTTGTACACAGGAGAGACCAGGACACTCCTTAAGAAGGTGGTCCCCCTTGCAAAGCTTACAAGGGAAATTGGGTTTTCTGAGTGTTCTCTTAGAACGAGCACCACCAAGTGTAGATGGTTGTTGCTTTTTCTCATTCTTATCCTTCTTCTTCTTACCCTTCCCTTTCTTCTTCTTCTTATCCACATGAATACTAACCCTAGATATTTTGTCAAGTGAAGAAGAAGAAAGGGGTGAAACAACTGACAAAGAAGGAGAGCGATTAGGTTGAGGTTGATCCTCTCTCGGAGGAGAGGTTACATTAGAGACATTAGGTGTAACAGGAATTATTGGATTAAACAGCCAGACCGGTAATCCTATAGTTAACCCAGGAATATTAGGAGTGGCAATAAAGGGAGGACAAATACCTTCACTTGGAGGGAATAAAAAAGGTACACCTTGGAAAGGGAGCTCTTGAGTGGTAGTCCCAGATGAGGATGCCATCTCTAATCTCTCTAATAACCCCCTAACTACCATGCACAAGCAAGTACTACTCAAACTAAAAGAAACAAGCAAACATGTGAAAGGAGTGGATAAGAGTTAGGAATCTCACAGGATTATCAAGACTTTACAAGCTTCACCCGTAAATCCAAGATAGCCAAAAGGTTAACTCAGTTGGTCTGAGGATTCCTAAAAGGGTCTCGCGATATACGTAAGGTACATGGGAGCTCAAATCAGTAGTATTGTTGTCTAATGCACAACCGTTCACAAGGGGCCTTCCTATATACAAGCAAGTACATGAAGTACCTTTCTATATACCTAAAGGGTACGTGAAAGGCCGTTCAATATACCAATGGTACATGGAAGAACCGTGTGATTCCAAGGTTTTAGTGCAAACAAAGTAACGAGAGCTCCTACATTTTATGATGCCCAAACACGTCACTAACTTATCACTCAAATTGCTAAAAGTTTTATCCTATTACTACGGTTAATTTTATCTTGTGCGTTTAGGTGGAACCATGGAGTGAAAAATTGAATTTAAATAAGATGCACACTGATCTATATGATAATGAAAGTTTTCCTCTTCAATGAAATTCTACCTAAGAGAGGGAGAGAGATTTACTTTTCTTCCAAAAAATGCACACCCAAATGCAAATGCAACTCTTTCTTTTCAAATGAAAAGGGAAATATCAATGCACCTCAAACAATATTCAAAGCAAATAAGAAAGATATCTAGAGAACATCAAACATAAATAAACCAAAAATGTTTTCTATCTTTTCATGCTTGAAAAAGATGCATAAAAACTTAATGGAAAGATGATTTCACTAATGTTTCCAAATAGAACTAACTCTAATGCACGCAAAGCTGAAAATAGATATTTATTCTTAATGAAAGTAAGATTTAGAATTTAGAACAATCATGCACAAAACAAGAAGAAAATCATTGAAAAAACTTGCGAATAAAGAAAAAGAGAGAGAAAACTAAAACTTATCTTTGGAATAGACAAGGAAATGAAGAATCAATATCTCCTATCAAGCACTGAAAAATTCAGCATGTAAAAGGAAACAAGAATCACCCAAGCAAAGAAAGACTCAAAACAACATGGATCACTCACGCATTCCAAGTCCAAAACAAACTGAAACCTACTCATGAAAATGAAATGTATATTTCCAATCCCAATGAATAATATCTACGAAAAAGAGCAAGAGGTTTCAAGAAAAGAAAAGAATGTAGAATCTAATGCAAGAAACACAAACTCTCTTTGAATGCAGAAAGAATACAACAATCAAAGTGACTACATTTTTTTTTCGAAAAATACACTTCATTTTCATAAAAAAAGTAAGCGAAAAACACACAAAAATCAAAATACAAAGTCTGGAACAGAGCCTACCTGGAACCAAGCTGGAGGGGTCTTCACAAAGCAGTTTTGGACAAGCATCGCTTCTAGATAAAGGGACTCAGGCAGTGGCACCGCTTATGGCTAAGAGAGTTCAGGCAGTGTCACCGCTTGTTGCCAACAGCACATGTGCGATTCCCTAAATAGATCCAAAACACAAGGAGAATGAGAAATCAAGTTAGAAATTGACCAAATCATGGTAAATATTGATGAATTGATAGTAAAAAGAGCATATAAAGTCGAAATAGTTCAAATCTGAACAGATATGAAAGTTTCAAACCAAAATTCACTAAGTTAGATGGCAGATCTAACTGAAGAGAGTTGGAGATGGAGCCTGGATTCAGACAAGAGTTCAAGGACTGAGGAAGATCAGATCAAATAAGATTTGCATTGTTCCCCAGCGGAGTCACCATATTTGTAATCAGGAATACTACACCTTCTGCGGACAAAAGTTGTTCCTGTCGTATGAATGGTTCAGATCTAGAACAAATGACTGAATGACAAAGGATGAAGACCTTCCCTGAATGTCGTAGACACCTGGAATGCTTCTTCGATTGTGAACCTGTGTACCTGAAAATACATCAAACATGCAAACACATCAAAGATACCAGAAAACCATCTACTTATCCATGTTAGTGTCTAAGGAATCTAACAACATGTACATGTGAAAATCAAAACAACAGTAATGTGGGACAAAAATCAGCTTTTCATTAAGAATGTATGGAGAAGCTTACAACCATTTCCTTAGTGTCGACAAGCCCCTTTACAAGACAAACACTTCATCCCCATAAGCTACAACTTTTCTCTCTATGCTATCCAATGACTTGGGCTAAGTGGTTAATCCAACAACATAACAATAACTCTATAATTCTCCCCCTCAACTATGGACATGAGCTTGTATTTATAAGGCTCAATGGATAGGAATAGTTGAGAGAAATGTGGGTGAGTTGGGTCCAAGATCCTACCATGGGGGATCTCAAGCTCAAACTAACCCACACTGATAGGGATAAGGGAGGACACGAGGATCATGATCTAGAAGCCTCGATAAAATTCTCCTTTTCCCATTTTACCTAGGGTACTGCTTTTCTTCTCTTATGGCAGAGCGGTTTAGATGGGAACCACTTTTGGACCAAATACCATAGGCAGTGGCACCGCTTCTTGAAAACAGGATACAGGTGGTGTTGATCAAGGTACCACTCATGGGCCACAAGGAAAGCACGGTGCTAGGTTTTTCCAAGTAGAATTGACAAACATAGCATGTTTCCACTCTAAGTGCTGGGATTAAGGGCAAGCATGGAAGTTAAGGGTCTTATCACATGATGGTGACAAGATTTGGGTATAACACCATGGAGCTGATTCTTACCTACATGCATGTTTCAATGGTGTCGGGGTGTTCGAGTACCTATCATTTTGTCCCCTTGAGTTCTCATTAGATAATACCCTTTCAACAAGATACCTTTGAACTAATCAGATCATAAGTGAGATCACATTTTCCATCACAGAAAGACCTTCCTACAACTTTTACCGGGAAGGAATATTTTCATCCTTTCAATCAGAACACCTTCAATCTTTATCGTCCATGTGTAAAGGAGGGTTACTTTTCTCAAATACCCGAGACATTTTGTCCTATGCATGTCCCATTAGTGGAGGAATCATCCATCATAGATATTCCTTCGACAAGATCTGCATCGTTGCATGTTACCTCCCTTTAACCCATTTTGCACAT
The DNA here is from genome assembly GCA_001517045.1 of Pseudotsuga menziesii. Lineage (NCBI taxonomy): Eukaryota > Viridiplantae > Streptophyta > Pinopsida > Pinales > Pinaceae > Pseudotsuga > Pseudotsuga menziesii. The sequence continues at coordinate 53,077 of LPNX011041976.1, read as the reverse complement.
CTGGGGACCAATATTTCCATGAGCATTTTGATCCGGTGAAATCAATATCACCCATTGATCTACCCTCTATCAATCTTGGCCCTCGAAACCTGCGGCCACTTTAGCATCACTCCACAAAAATTCAAAGGTGATTTGGATCACGCTTGTGGAATTCGTGAAAATTATTCCGTTTGTTGATCTGGTTTGTTTATATATCACCACCGTAGAAGCGTTACCCTCTTTAACACAGTTTTTGGCTACCCTGCGACTGGGATTTTTATTTCATTTTTCGGCTAATATTGCTTCGTCTTAAATTTTTCATCATCTTATGCGAAACAAAAAATAGTTCTAATAAGTGACTCCATCTAGGGATGCTATCCTCCCTGTGAGGTAGCAAAGAACAATGTAGACCAAGTGCAAATAACAACATAGACCAAGTTCCAAGTTCCAAGAACAACGTAGACCAAGTGACAAAGAAATTTATCTTTACAATAAAAATCTAACCATTCATTACCATTTCCTAGCTACTCCAAGTATCCTGCCACTAGATTGTAGAAACCCTCATGGCTAGTGAATTCTTCAGCTGTTAGTCAGATCTGACAAAAATGTTTCAATTTCAACTCTCCCAATATCATGCAGAGGTGACATCTCAGAAAACTTTGGGAGGTGACCTCTGGATCTTTTGTAACCATGAAATCAACTTTTATGTGTGAAATTCTAGAAGTCACATCCTGATTCCTCACAAGTGTCGTGAAAAAAGTAGGGTTGTGTTCCTCAATAGAACCGGACACATATATCTCCTAGTGATATTTCGGGTCGAAATATCTTTCCGTATAATCGGGGATATTACCATAAAGAACACCAGCGTCTAGAGAAATACATTGTTGGATTGTATTGGGGGGATCGTTCAAGAAGTAACCCTTCAATCCTGTAATCGGGCTGGTTTCTAAAGGAACCATGCGCAGAGTGCTCCAGGCACTTTTCAAATGATGCATCGTGGTCTTGGCTCTAAGCATCAGGATCTAGAAATCTGTATTTCAGACTTTCTCTAGCAAGGGCGCAATCATCTTCCTTAATGGGGACGAGCAAGAAAAACATTTCCCCTTGATACGGGCCTTTAGGTTTAGAACACATGGAGATGTATTGATTTTAGAAACCTCATCTCTTTCCCCATTAATTCCTGAACCCACAGGATCTCCAACTGTTTCCCTAGGCATTCCTTCCCAGTAGTCATCCTCATATTCATAATATATAAGCATTCCGCAATATCTTTCGAGGCCACCATGGATATGACTCGCAATAGGTTGGTCACAATATCGAAGGAATGAATCGATAAAATTTCCCACCCTTTCACCCTCGTACCGATCTTCTTTCGGTATACTGGAGGAAAATGAAAGTTGCCACAAAAATTACTCTTTTGTCTCATGCACCCCTATCTGGTTGGACTCTTTGTCATTTTAATTAGTACCACCATTGCCCATGATTGTTCCCGATAGTTTGAAATTTTCTTCAACCTCTAACGTGTCAACAAACATTCTATGCAATGACACTGACTTTATTTCCAATAGAAATAAAGACAAATCAAGAGGGAAAACAAATGCATAATGTAGTTTCGCAGCACCTTCCAAGGGTTGAATTTCCTTTGGAATGCCATAATAGAAACTCGCAAACTTTTTTTTTGAAATTTGACGTAGCTTCTCCTTTGCGTTTCCTCATAGAATAAAACTATGAAAGAATTTGGTCTAATGATCTCTTTTCACCCCAAAAATCTAGGAATATACGAGATAACTCTTCCCACGTATTGATGGATTCTTGCTGCAAATGTTTGAACCATTTTTTGACATTGCCTTGAAAGGATTGGAAAAAATATCTCATAAAAACATCATCATGTTCTATTTCAAAAAGGTCAAGTAAGTATTCAAAAGCTTGTAAATGTTTCTCAGCTGTAAGGCCTTCCAATTCTCCATCAAACCTAGGGAGTTATTTATAGTGTTTTGCAGGGAAATCATGAAGGATCTGAGGCAAGCAGAGAGGCATGTATCAGATTTGGGTATTGGGTGCGACAGAGCCTTGTGGAAAATACAGGCTCTTGAAAACGACATCACGGGTCCTGTCAGGCTGCCTCTTAATGTCCAGGGTCTCAGGTGGAGGGTCTAGAATAAAATCATATGGACAGGATGGAGAGACACTCTCCATTTGCAGGGAAGGATATATGGGAGTGAACTCATGACTTTTATGGGGGTGAAATAATCCATGATAAATTATTCTAATAAACTTAGGTAGAGAGAAAGAAATATTTACAAGAAAATCCAAGACGTTCTGGAGAAATCTAAATCTTAAGTATCTCTTCTTTTCCTCAATCCTACCCATGCCTTTACAATCAATTCATGCATGTTGCGGAACACTCCAATGCCTTTTGTAAACTTAAATTTTACTACCACGGTAGTAGTGGAGTTGTCGCAGTATTGGAAACATGGGTTTATGGAAGTCATCGAGTGAAAGATTCATTTTCTTCTTGTTGTATGACTATCGTTCACCACTGATAGTTCGGTCTATGGAACTATTGTCCATAGCTTTGGGAGTATTTGAAGCCTCCTCCTCATATTGGTCCTTTCAGTCGTCGATATCCCCATTGGAGTCATCTTCTAGAAATTTTAACGTGGAGTCGCCAGGGAAAATGATGCAACCTTTTTTACATGTAGGGATCTCTTTTTTCCCACAGAAACCCTGTATTTCTTTGAATCTTTTTAGTTCTTCCCATGGATGATTTTCAATTTCTTCCCAGGAAATGGTGCCAATTTGTTAGCACCTAGAACCGTGCCCAAGGCTGCGGGAAGGAGGACCCCAAAGTAACAACAAAACCACTTTAGGAAAGGGTGTTGGCTTCCCCGTTTCTAGAGGGATCTCTCACAAATACATAGCAAGGCCAGATTATATTGTCACAGAATAAGTTTTCAGAGGTTAGTGGTGGAAACAAGGTATGATATATTGGGCATGGAGTTAGGATTCTCAAGAAACGTAGATCAGTCTATGCAAATAATTTCCACTAGAGAAAGATAGCAATTAGGTCAAGGTCAATATGTTAGGGTCTGGTGATAAATGAGGAACGATGACAACCCATCGATGTGGAGCATCATGAGGATGAATTCCATGTCAAATTCGGAAGAAATGTTTGGTGGGAATCCAAAATAACAGACAGAGCATGGGGACATGAATTCTAAATTGTTATACACTATGTCAAGGATGCGGCGAAAACATAATGTAAGGAGGAAACATGAAGTACATTCATGTAAGAGAAGAGAAGCATAGACCGCAGCTAGGAAATACACAGGAATTATTACATCCAAAGTCCGATATCCAGTTTTGTTTCTTGTATTAAAGGTGGGTCAAATTACATAAGAACCAAAAATCTCTCAGATCTGACTGAAACCAAAAACCCTTTCTCCCTCACCGGGGAGTCTTCTTATAGTGCTTTCAGGACCTCGAGACTAACCTCGAAATAAGGTGAGAAGATAGTTACAATAATGATCAAAACTCTAACAAACTAGAATGTGGCATCTCCACCATGGTTTACATATATTAAACAAAACATTATGGAGAAAATACACAAGTTGGTCTTATTGGAAGTGCAACGTCTCTGGCCTCAGGTTCATTTGTCTTGAAAATGATGGCTCTGGACATCCCTTTGTGGCATGTCACTGACTTGGATGAGACCATTTTCCTTCTTGTTGGTTCTGTAACGAGTCCCTTTCTTTCTGGGCATATTTTTGTTCATTCTATGCTCAAAGGAAAGTTTCGGCATGGGATTATAGCTGGCAAGAAGGTTTGTGTTCCTTCAGTACTCAACCTTCCCCCTCACCCCCTATATCCTAGTAACATTGTTATTCAAGAATATTTGAAGAAGGGACACACTAATTCTGACAGTCACAAGTCCTTGAGAATTTTTTACGTTCTTGTGTTTCTTTCCTCCTAGGAGGAGGATCCTTCTACAGGTCGCACGGTTTGGCACATTTCTAACTTCAACACCGCCCTAGATAAAGTTTTCACAAGGCGGTGATGAATACTTTGGACCCCTTCTCCTCCAGTATGAGCATCCTTTCCAATGAGTCTCCGCTAACAATGGTCACCAAGTGCTAATATTATGGAGACCATGACAGGAAATTCCAGGAATAGTCCCTGTGGGGGTGTGTCCTTCTATTAAGACAGTAATTCCCTCACCATCCCCAGAAGGTCCATCTAATGCGATGAATGTCCTTTCCATGACATTGCTGGTGCTGGAAGGATTTTCTAATACAATGAACAACCCTACCCCAATGGATGGAGCTATGCTCTCCCACCAATAATAATCCCTACAGACGAGCTTTTCAAACCAGACAGGCATCGCTGACCTCCTCTAAACTTTCCAGAATTCTCAGCAGAATAACATTCCAACACCTTATCTTATCTTCTACATCTTTTCAGTCTTTGAAGTATGACATTTATATAGAGCTAAAAACTGGACATGGAAATGACCTCGTCAGCACCTTCACACACTTTGTTGTCGAGTACCCTGATGATAGCATGTGTGGGCACGTGGGTTGGGGATCATGTATTCCTGCTGAAAATCCAGTCATGACGTCTCCTCTATTGTGACGTTAAAATAATGGTTGCAGAAAATACCCTTGGCACTATCCCGCAATATTTCCCATTTGGATCATGGCGCATGGACTTGACGTTCCTTTCCTTTTCATCCCTGCTGGTGATGGTATCAGAATGATTCTAGTTTGTTACGTCTTCTTGATTTATGCAGAGGCCATACCCGCCTTCATATCCCAATTATCATGATCTTTCCCTGATTTTCATATGTGCAATGTGGCAACCTTTTGGGTTCAGGAGGGCTTGTGCTACCATGGAGATGATTCTTACCTACATGCATGTTTCAATGGCATTAGGGTGTTCGAGTACTTGTCATTTCGGTCCCTTGAGAACTCACTGGAGAATACCTTGTCAACAGGATACCTTTGCACTGATTAGATCATATGTAAGATCAACATTTTCCATCATAGACAGAACTTCCTAGAAATTTTACCGGGCAGGAACATTTTCATCCTTTCGATCAAAACGCCTTCGATCTTCACCATCCACATGTAAAGGAGGGTTACTTTTCACAAATCCCCAAGATAGTTTGTCCCACACATGTCTCATTAGTGGATGAATCGTCCACCATAGATCTTCCTTCGTAAATATTTGTACCATTTCATGTTACCTCCCTTTAACCCATTTCGCAGATCTGGGGACCAAGGATTCCATGAGTGTTTTGATCCGATGAAATCAATCTCTCCCGTTGATCTATCCTCTGTCGATTCTGGCCCTCGAAACCCATGGCCTCTTTAGCATCATTCTGTGAAAAAACAAAGACAATTTGTATCGTTCCTGCGGTATTCACGAAAATCATTCCATCTTTCGATCTGTTTTGTCTCTATATCGCCACCGTAGAAGCGCTACCCTCTTTAACATAGTTTTCGGCCACCCTGCGACTAGGATTTTCCTGCATTTTTAGGTTGTGATTGCTCCATCTAACCTTTTTCATCATGTTATGTGTAGTGAAAAATAGTGCTAACACATACCTTATGATAGGAAAAATTCTTAAACTAAAATACATTGATCCATGTATCCCCAAAATAGATGTACACATTGGAGGAAGTATGATCCAAAAGTATCTAGTGTATTTGGGTGTAGAAATGAATGTTATATAACTAAAGATACCATGTTGAGATTGAACATTCAAAACTTACTAAGGCATACCACCATTTCTCTACAATTAGCAGATATTTTCACAATATTTTCTTGAAAAAAAAGGTTTCAGATGAAAACTCGGCTGGCGCATCCGAGATAAGTTGGCATATTGAAAAACTCAATGGGGAAGTATGGCAGTATGTAAAAGACAAAATCATATTGGAAAATGAAGAAGCATTGGAAAAAATCTTGACTGAAGAAATTTTCACTAGATTTGGAGTTCCAAGAGAACTTTTCATTGATAGGGGAGCATAATTCACCTTAAATTTGATATAATATGTCCTGGAAAAAAATAAGGTAAACATAGACAATTAGATTCTTATCACCCATAGGAAAATGGTCATATGGAAGTGATAAATAGAGAGATATAAAAAATATAACCAAGATAATCAAGATTCACATGAGGGATTGAGCCAATCCTATTCATGAATCTACATGGGAATATAACACCACATTGAATACCACCATAGATTTCACTCCCTATGAATTGTTCTATGCTAAAAAAATCATGTTTCCTATTGAGTTGAAACTTAAAACGTTAAGAACATAAGTAGATTTTATCATAGATTTTCCAATAGATCGGAATGAATCACTACTACAACTCATACATCTAGATGAGCTCAGGTAGAAATCCCTACATGACAAAAATCAAATCCAACATTAGAGACAATCATAGCATGACAAGTACATAAAAATGAAAGACTTCAAAGAAGAATAATGGGATCTTCTCTATGATTCAAGTTTTAAATAATTTAAAGATAAATTGAGGACCATATTGTTAACAGCCTACCAAGTTGAAATAATATATGACAATGGATCTATGAGAATAAGAACAATAGATGAATATCAAGTCCCAATATTGGTCAATGGGCATAGACTGAAGCTTTACACGAAGACCCTAACTAAGGTAGAGTTCACTGAAACCCTAAAGGAAATAAATTCGACTTTGATACAAGGCATCAATACCCCATCTTTCTCTTAAATAGATTTGGAATAAAAAAAGAAAAAGAAAAAAGGAAAAAAGGAAAAACAAGGAAAAAATTTAAAAAAGAGAGGAAAAAAGATCAAAAAAAGGAAAAAAAGGAAAAAAAAGAGAAAAAGATAATAAAAATTCTTAGATGAAAAATTATGTTGAGGCATTTAAGATAGGTTAGTAGATTGAAAACCTAAATGAGGTAGTCTACCAATCTAAAAAGAAAAAAAAAAGAAAAAAATTTCTTATATGAAAAATTATGTTGATTCATCTAATATAGGTTGTAAAATTGAAACATTCAGTGAGATAGTCCGCTAGTTTATAAAATAAATAATTAAGATAAAAAATGAAAATAAGATAAAAACAAAATGACTACTCCTGTTGCTCTAATACCTTTTGAATGCAAATCATTCTCGTAGGAATTACACAATATGTATGATACCATGCATAAGCCAACAATGGAGTTAATCCTCACCATTAGGAGTGCAAAAATAAATGTAATCAACAAACTGTCAACCACTAAAGAAGCACAGTATTCACCTTGAAAAATGCACCTACAATGTTTTTACAATTTGTAGGATTTTTACAAAATACTAAAAATTTCTATATCCAGTATGCTTACCACAAAAAACCAACAATCAAGTCAATCAAGTAATATAACATGTGTAAAGATCAAAGAACCCATCGTTAACATATGAAAAATGGTCAGCACGTATTTAAATAAACTCATCCACTTGATAAGTTAGAAGGAAAGAAACCACAAGAAATACTACAAAAGCAAGGGGAAAGACAAAGTAATGAGCATACAAGTACTTCATGGGGGCTGTTAGATTTTTTTCTCTGGAATTTTGTTCATTCTCTCCCTCCTCTTTGTTACCAGAGTGGATATTAGATTTTTCATTTGGAATCCTTGTAAAGGTAAATGCAGAGGAAAATATCTGAAAAATAGTAGGTTGTTTTGTTAGGTGGAAACCACGAACCACTTAAAACTTCATAGAAACCAAAAAGAAACTAAATGTTTTCACAATGCAAGATGAATTCACTAGAAACATAAAAAAGTGTGGATGAAAACACCTACACAACCTTGATAAAGGGGGTTTTTATTGATTTAAATGAGGATGTATTCACTAGGGTCACTAGATTACCCAAGGGAATGAAACAAGATAAGGAGGACAAAGATCTAGTAGAGAAGGACAAAAAGCAATTTTCCAAGTTTACTAAATAATATCGGAAAGTGAGAGGAGGGGTGAGAATAGATTCACTCTATGAACCATGGGAATAATTCACCTTAATCATCATGAAGTATAATACTTGTGATTCTAGGAACACCATTGTGCATTCCTACCACTTCATATTTCTAAACCTACTTAGGAAACTCCCATGGAAAAAACTTGGCCAAAATATTAGTCTTCCATGGTTTTTACTACAACCCCTTTCTTCTATAAGCACCAAGTTCTAGTTGGGGAAACCTTTTTCACTATCTAAACTTACATTACCTGTTTTAAATTCTTGTTTGCAACGCTAAGCAAGAACACTACACTACAATTTAGTGGGAAATATTTCTCAAACTCTAACAACAAAATACTATCATTTAGGTAGGAGTCACAGTCACCACCAAGAGCCTCGTCACAATGAAAAGGGGTTGGCTACTATGCACTATGCATTACTACTCATCATTGTAACCATGATGAAGTTATTTGAAATCTTCGAGATAGACTAGATTCTAATTAAGTTAAATAGGGAATTTTTTTTATTTAATCATCGCGAAAAAGAAAGCATAAATTTGTTCGACTTTTGATACGATTATGTTATCACATTCAATTTTGTTATTTACAATGAGGACATGTTTGCATGTAGCCAATTTTCTACTTTTAATCAAGAAATAACTTATTTTTGCTTATGTTTGAGTATTTCTTAGTACTTTGATGATATTGGATAAGGTCCCATCCAAGGGAAGTAGATGAACTTGTGTTAATTAGAGTAGATTCATTTTTCATATTTTTTAGTCAATATAGAACATAGTACTTTACTATAGATTTACTGCATTTTATGAATTTACAACCTTTATTGTTAGAATGTTATTTTATGTTATCTATGCATAGGATTATCATTTATTTGCTTTTGTAAATTCAATTTAAATTGAGAATGTTATTTCTTTCATATATAGGATCTCATTATCCTCACTTAGTTAATGTTAGCCCTCTGCATGTCAGAATATGTGCATGGAACTTATTGCCTTTGAATGTTTGTGCCTAGTAACCTAAAGGCAACGTAAGGGAGGATTTCATTGAAATATATCATAGCTATACACAAATATCACCCTATGCTTACCCCTTAGGGAAATTTATGAGGAACTAAGTGCCAAGTAGGAAATTCAAATATTATACTTTCACAACCAGTAGTTAGAAGTTATTTAGAATTGTCTTGTGTTTTAAAGATAGATTACATTGATTCTTGATTAATTAGGATTTCATGCTACTAGACATCTTTCATTTCCTTTTTGTAGTTGAATATATTTTTCAGAACCCTCATAAGTTTGTACAGATCTTTGGGTTGACAATTAAAAGTTAAAGGTTGTAGATACAATATTATTGTTGGGTCCTTACGCTACTAGATACCGTATTGTTGTTGATATCAAGATCCCACCAAATATATTAGAATTCATGGATCCATTTTTGCTATCAACTAAAATGATAGAAAACGTTTTTGATTGACATCTTTCCAAATATCTATTAGTAATATATGATAAGTTACAAATCATGGGAAAATTTTGAACAGTGAAACCATGATTCAAATATGAACCTCATGAAACTTACTAGAGATTTGAGTTAATAGTTTTTGTTTGTTTCTATGCACATCACCAAGATTAGATCATAGTGGCCTTACAACTAAATTTATGTTGCAATATCCACATGTCACAATAGGCCGGATCACTATATCCTTAATCACAATCTGTCTTATTGCAAAGTTAGCTCTTCCATCCTTGTCATTGTCATACACACTCTTTGAATTTTTTCACCAATACATTTTAATTGCAATATTAATTTGAACCCCATCTTCCTTTGAACTGAATATAAAATATTATCTAAAACTGAAACCATGATTTAAATTTAAATTGAATATAATCCATGAAATAGTTAGATATAATTGCACTTCTTGATAAATCACTAATCTTTGTATTCTTGCATGTCCATCACCAAGATATATCAAAGTGTTCTTGTAGCTAGCTTTATGTTGCGATATCCACATGTCACAATTGGTGGGTCACTACATCGCAAATCACTATCTCATTCCAAAAGTAGACCTTCTATTCCTATCATTGGAGTCCTTTGCAAAATTAGCTTATCCATCCCTATCATTGTCACACATAGTCTTTGAATTTTTTTTCCAATACATTATAATTGCAATATTATTACATCCCCCTCTTCTCCTAAACTTGATATATAGGGTTATATAAAAATTAATGAATGATTACAACATAAAGGTGATATAGTCCATATATATGTCATATTGGTTCGTATAGAACTTATTGGAAACGTTATGTATATAATCACACTAATTTTAATCATTATAGGTGATGGTTCAAAAAAGGTTGTGGACTCATAAGTAGTTCCTTTGAATAGTCAATTTAATTTTAATTCCATTACAAAGAATCAATTAGCACCTAGCACAAGTACTTAAAAGCTTCAACTTCACTATCTTTGAGAATAATACTTTTTAAGATTATGGACAATTCCACTAAAACAATCTTAGTTTGACCTCATTTATGAAATTGTTGCTTAATGCAATTGTTGCAAATGCTAGTTTAGATTATGGGTAATTCTTCTAAATCAATTGGAACATGACATTAGTTTTTTTCATTACTTCAATTTTAGTGCAATTGTTATGCATACTCTCCTCAAATTTTTTATCCATACAAAATATATCAAGCATATACATTTCTAATGCTATTGTTGCCAATTTTATTCAATGTTATTCTCAAATATTTTGTCAATTCCAAACATATGTTTATACTTAACATCAATCTTATACATATTTATTAGACTAGTGAAATTCACACTAATATAACTCCAAATCTCTCAAAAAAATTGCATTTTTAATTTTTTTATATTACCATATTGATTAAAATTAGTTATCATTTTTCCAATTTCATAAAAACAAAAAAAATAATTTTAAATATTTAGTATTCAATAAATAATTATAAATATTTATAAATGGCAGTGCAATAACAACAAATTACATTGTATCCTGTTTATGGGTGGAGGGATTCAGTCTATTTTTCCGTTTAGTCAATATTTTCTCATATTAGAATTGAGGCAACACAAATAAAAATAGTATCTACAACTAAACCTTTTTAAATTTATTTCAATTAAGTAATTTCACAATAAGTTGCCTTACAACTACTCAAGATAAATAATTCAATAATTAATTTCGCATCCCCTTATCATAATTTCACATGTGGAAGCATGCAGGCTTCTTTATAGATGTGAATGAGATACTTGTTCACATCATGAAGCGCTACCGAAACCATTTCAAATTTTATCATGCAACTAAAGAATCTAATCGTTGTGTCACAAATTAGGAGTATAACATCGCATCAGAAATATTCAAGTCTATAACTATATGTATGTAGAGTATTGTGAGTATGTGTTTGTAGTGATGAGATTCGCCCTTCGAAGTCGATCTACATGTCTTTGAAGGAATTGTAATGACTATAATTGCTGAATTAATAAGAAGAAAAGAGTTGTTTTCGATCTTGCTGAAAGTGGTATTAGAGCCAGAAGCTCGTGGAATTTTTGTAAGTTTATTGTTTTGCTGATAAATAACTTATTCTGTATTTTCTACTTGCAATCTAGAAAAGATGTTTCCTGTAGGCTGTGGAAATGACAGCTGAGTAAATTGTTGGGCGTGAGGGATTTAATTTTTGGGTTTTATGAAGAAAGGCCATAGCTGTAGATAAGCGTCGTAAGTCCTTGTTTTAACAGAGACCAGCATGAGCTAATAATCCCATTTTATTCATGGACCCTTCAATGGATGCAGTTTCGCTCGCTACATTATATTGTCAGTCTGATAATAATACAAAAGTTTTTCTTGCAGAAAGAAGATCATCTTTTCTTAATGAACATCTTCATTTAATTCTTCTATAATCAATATACAAGATTTTAATCCTTCTGAGGATTGGCAGTTGCCAAAAATACTTCCTTCTAATGTCTATAAGTTGAATTTGTGGAAATATAAGTCTGCTACACAAATTAAGGTTTCTTCAATTGATGTCTCTTTCACTGACTTCGATGAGCCTGTTTGTATCAATTTAATCGATAAAGCACAAATCGATTGGGCTATAAAAGAAGGTTATCATTATGCGTATTTAGGAGCAATAAATCTTGGTTTAGGTCCACTTGTCCAACCTTACCTTCCTATTTCTTCCCTTTGTGTTGCTATCGATACTCATCATTGTAATTTTGTTGATGCTATTATTTGCGATTTTACCACTCCTTTACATGATGGTCCCACTTATGGCACCGTTTTTCCAAAATACTCTGTTAGCCTCGAGGATCCCCATATCTATGATCTGTTAAAATCCTACATCCAACCTCAAGGGTTTCGAATGATGCAAGGGTCTAAAATTATTCAATTAAAAGGGGTTGTTTGTATCCATTTTGGCAATGATACCCTACCTCCACTCCGATCTCGTGTCCATCAGAGTTCACACTTACAAAGCATGGTGGAGTCTGACAAATCTTGTCAAGATACCCCTATTAATTTCGACTGGACTGTTATAAATTACCCCCAACAATGGGAATCCAAATACCAAGAACTTAGAAATGCTGAATGTATGCAACGTTCCATCCTAAACCAACCTCTGAATTTTGATCAGCATACTAATTCTTTCAGATTACCAGCACAAACCCCTGCTCCCAGGTTTACACCTCCTCTTGTCAGATCTACATCTGTGGCTTCCTACAATAATGCTCGGTGACAAGCCAACTATGACTCTGTCTCTACATCCCAGTCTACTTATACTTCTTTCACTGGTTTGTATGAAACAGAACACCATGGCCAACATAAAGATTGCCCAGCATGTAGAAAAATACTTCAAAGGATCCAACACCATAAAAATAGAGATCCACCAACACTAAGTATGCTGAGTTTTCCTAGATACAATGATGCTATGGAAGTAAATAACCAAGGATGTAAGTCCTATGTTCCAGGTAGGAATCTTCCTGAGGTTCCCTTCTATAAATATTCAATAGACGGCCAAATCAAAAAGGAATTTCTACCAAATAAATATTCAGGCCCTAATGAGTCTGTCTCTGATGACATCAAGCTTTCTAACTGGAGCAATATGCAGCAAAAGATGACTACACAGAACCTTGATGACATGGCATATGATCTCCTTGTTCTTAAAAAGATGGTAGTAGAAGAAAAAGAAAAAATTTCCTTAGTTGAGACTAAGCTAGGTTTGTTAGATCATCTCTTGAAATATTCTGCAGAGATGAAAGATGCAGTTGAAAAAGATGCAAATAAAACTGAAAGAAGATTGGCCAAGTTAGAAAAGTTATTAACCCAAACTCAAGAGCTTAAAAATAAATTCCCAGGAGTCAATCCCTCAGAAGTTTGCCTTAGCATCACAAGGTCATAAAAGAAAAGAAACACCTAAGAAAGAAAATAAGCATCATCAGAGTATTTCTTTTAGCATGCTAAGTATTTCAGAGGATGAGAAACCAAAATTTAATTTTGGAAGAGATGAAGAGGAATATGATGAAATCAAGGAATGGATTGGTCATTTTAGAACTTTTCCTCCTTGCCTTAGATAAAAAATATTTGAATATGATGTCTGTTCATGATAGGGTAGAATCTTCATCCATCCATAATCCACCTCCTCGTGAAAATACCTTTGACCTCTAGATGCCTGATGCATCGAAAGCTCCAAACCCGAGATTCCAATTTGGAATTAACACCATGAACAAGCTATTGTCCCAAATGCCTGACCAACCTATCTTAAATATTCAGTGTCAATCCTAAAATGATATTAATAATGCAATACAAATGTTAGGACAATGGACCCTTTACAAAAGAACTCAAAATGATACCCTTACAGGTCAACAACTGGCTAGCCAAATAATCGCAGGTCTTTCAGGACTTGCCAATGAGTGGTGGAGATGGCTCCCACAAGAAGCCAGAAATGAAATGTTGTCTGCTGAGGATGTTGATCAACAAATACTCAAAGCATTAGGTAAAGAATTCTATGGACCAGATGAAAGAGAGTATTATAAACATATTGCTTCTCTATTTATGTCAGCCCGACTCTGTAATCTTGCACAGAGTGAAGAATATTTTTGCTATATGCAACAGCTCTTGATTTCCTCCGAAAAGTCAGGAGATCCTGCTTATTTAAAGCATTATATCATAAGTTTCCCTGGTCATGTTCTAGATGTTGTGGAACAATATATGAAAGATAAGAATATCAATTATCGAGGCCTCTCTCTAGCCCAGTTACATAGTTACATACTAGAAACATGGCAAGAGCACTGCTTGGAGAAAAGAGTCAGTAAAGACTTCAAGCTTCATCAAAATATGTATTCATCATCCTTCTGTAAGAATGTTGCCAAGATGCTAGATTGGGGATGTGGTGCATACAATAGAGGTCATCCAGCTCAAGATTGCAAATGTCACAAATCCAAACATAAGAAAGTATTCTATTCTAGTGCTCCTAGATATCATCTAGATTCAGGAAATCTTTATGAACATAAAAGACAGCATGGATATCAAGTTTCCAATAAATATATCAAACACCCCCATAAAAAGTTTGTTAAAAGAAGAACAGACAGAAATGATAAGGAAACATGCTTCATCTGCGGCCAGAAGGGCCATTGGGCAAATAAATGCCCAAAAAAGAAGTCTAAACCAAGGCTTTCTGCCTTATGTGCTCAGTTAGATCCTTGATGGTGGTATCTACATTCCAGTTCAGACACCAAGACACCCTTTAGTGAAATAATCTTCTTACCTTCTGATGCATCAACTACATCTGATGACTTTGAGTCCGATAACGACATAGCTAATCATAAAAAATTTGCTTCTTATTCTTCCTCTTCAGTGTCTGATTCCAAACCAAATTTGGGAGGGTTCAAACCTCCAGATTATGATTTCTTGTTGTATATGTTTTCTGTGAATACACCACAAAACATTGAAAAACAAATCACAGCCATAGATTTGCAATTGTCTGAAACTTCTTCTTTTGAATATATGTTGAGAGCATCTTTGAAATATGAAAAGAAGAAATTGCTCAAAATGCTTGAGCAAGATAAAGGCAAAGGTAAGATAAATCCTACCCAGTATAATCCTACCGAACTCTATAGAAGCTACCCAAATGGTCATGAAAGCAAGCAATGCTATAGAAAATATAAAGAGAAAATGCTCAGACTGCAAATCAAAGAAAAGCAGCAGTAGCTCCGAAGCCTAGTAACACAAATCAAAGATTTGAAGAGTATGGTTAAAATCATACAGATTGAGAGGGATCAATTTTCAAATAAAGAACTAAGCAAGTAGTATGATTAAGCTCTGGGAAGTCCAGAAAACAAATAACAGTCTCCTCATCTTACTTTAGGAATGCTCACTGGTCCTAAAATGTTTATTCGAATCCAGTTTTTCCCTAGGTGAGTATAAACCATAGTTTTTAGATTGTTTACTTGATTTCGGCTGCCAGTTGAACTTAGAAAAAGGTTCATCACTCCCCTCATTCTATTGGGAAAATAATACAAGCCATGGGACAACCATTGAGGGAACTCCAATCCCCCTTGTTGCAAAAGATGAAAATTTTTCGATGAAGTTTAATGAAACTTTTGATGCAGTAACCTGGTACAAGTTAGATAACATTAAAGAAGACTATATTCTAGGGTCATAATTCCTATCCAAAGTTAGTCCCTTTTCTTTTGATATCCAAAAAATGTTATTTTCTTGTGTCATTAATAATTGTGCAGTCAAGCTTCCTATTTCTTTTAGTTCTAGTCCGAAATGTCAATCTTTTGTATAAAATCCTGTGCAGAAAAACAGTCCTACCCAATTGATGAAAATGGATCATTGTATATCTTTGTCAAACATTCATGGAGAGAAAGCCCTTGCAGATATCACTACAAAATTGATAAAATATTGTTGCTCAGAAATCCCAAATGCTTTCTGGACAAGAGAGAAATATTTTGTCTCCTTGCCATTTGATCCATTGCAAAAGATTAAACCAATGAAATCTTCTGCCCATCTCATGTCCCCCTCAAAAATGGATTTCTGTGCCTCAGAAATCAAAGAACTTATTTCCAAAGGCCTGACAGAACCATCCAAGAGACCTTGGGCTTGCCGAGCCTTTGTTGTAAACAAACACTCTGAGATCAAGCGGGGAAAGTCGAGGCTTGTGGTAAATTTTAAGCCTCTCAATGCTGTACTCCATAAATTTTGGTACCCTCTACCAGATAAAGCCAGCCTACCGCAAAGAATTGTTGGTTGCATAATATTTAACAAATTTGATTTGAAATCAGGATTCTACCAAATTGGTATTGAGGCAAAGGACCATTTTTAAACAACATTTATAGTTCCACATGGTCAATACCAGTGGAAGGTTTTACCATTTGGAATCAATAATGCTCCGTCATAATTTCAGAAACTACTCCTAGTTTTAGTATGTTCACAACTAATGCCTCTAGTTCTGGTACAGATCGTGGTAAAGCACCACTTTATCAACCCAGAAATGGCTTATTCCTGAAGCCTTAGGATGAATTGCTTTTAGAAGCAGATCAAAGACAACTCCTTGATTATGCATCAAGGAAAGAAGCTGAACGGTATTTTGATCTTACTCTCATCAAGCAAATTGAAGCCTCTCCATTAAAAATACAGATAATGGAAAGATGGGAGAGAGATGCATTCCGAAATTTTGAGAATGCCCAAGAAAAGCTAAAGGGATGCAAAGAGCTATGGTTAGATTACAACGAAGAGAAATAAGGCCCAATCTGGTATGTGGATATTTTGGATGGAAATTTAACATGGACATCCTAAAATTTGATTCTTTAGTTTTTTAGAGAGTAGCACAAAATTATCATATGTGCAGACACAGCAAACCTCAGGCATAATGCATGGTCTAGTTGGACGGAAGTCTTACTAGATAAGTTTTGTCCAAGAACAGACTGGGTGAATCATCATGCCAACTTAATAATTCATATGAAAGCTGACACAAAGCATCAATGGTTTAAATTTATGCTCCATCATCATGGCAGATGCTACACGCGGCTAGAGCATACATTGTATACTTCTCAAAAGTACATCAAGCGTTGATGCTCAAGGACAGAGAATTGACTCAAAGGTGCATACAAAGATAATCCCTTTAACCTTTCGGGTAGAGTCATTATTCAAAGGGGAATTCCTTTGCGAATCTAATGCGATCTTTCATGGAACAGATATTGAAAGATGCTTCAGTCCAGATTTGTACCTGTCGATCCATCTTGAGGAGGACCCGCCAAACCTAGATGCCGTCGAGGACTATGAATCAGATATTTCAATATTTGACTACCCTTGCAGTGGGTTAGAACTTGGAAACGCACATGAAGTTTGCATTTGTCGGTAAGGGAGAGACCCATACGACTAAAGTGAAAGTTGTGGTGGGCCATTGAAGACCATTGTGGGATGGTTATGCTCCACTGTGTTTTAGTCTACCAAGAAAGAGTTAGTCATAATGAATATTATGGTTCCCGACATGTGTCTACGGACTCTAAGGGATGAGATAACGATGATGGTTATCCCCACCTATCATCCCAAATAC
This sequence comes from Pseudotsuga menziesii, assembly GCA_001517045.1. Lineage (NCBI taxonomy): Eukaryota > Viridiplantae > Streptophyta > Pinopsida > Pinales > Pinaceae > Pseudotsuga > Pseudotsuga menziesii. The sequence continues at coordinate 35,546 of LPNX011041976.1, read as the reverse complement.
TCTCCTTTTGACTCATTAGTGCCAGTCTTGAGTCACCGAGTAACCAGTTAGTTTTGTATAAATAAGGGCCTCAGGCTTCTTTGTAAAGCATGGGATTTCGGAGTCACTCATGTGTTGAGCTTAGTATATTTTGAAGTAATATGCTCTGTGAGTTGCTCCCAGGAGTATAACATTGCATCAGAAATATTCAAGTCTATAACTATATGTATGTAGAGTATTGTGAGTATGGGTTTGTAGTGATGAGCTTCGCCCTCCGAAGCTAATCTACATGTCTTTGAAGGAATTGTAATGACTGTAATTGTTGAATTAAGAAGAAGAAAAGAGTTGTTTTCGATCTTGGTGAAAGTGTGGTTCAACAGAAGAAAAATTACACAATTCATGGTATATGAGTACCAAAGGAATGAACAAAGTACAATGAAGAAAGTATAATGTACCACATAAAAATCCAACAGAACTACAGAGCGCCTGCAGAAGAGATTTATAAAGAGAAAATAAAACAACATTAATTACTACCTTGAGTTGAACATCCATCGTGATTAAATTATAAATTTGGACAGACACTTCTTAGCTGATGTGAGTATGAAGGTTGTTGAAAAGCCACTCTTGCATCTTTAATATTATCCTTCTTTGAGGTATCCAGACCTCCAAAAATTTTCCAAAACCTTAGTGTTTCATCTTCTGCAGCTGATATAACTGTGTACCCATCAGGGCTCTGAAGAGGAAAAAAAATAGGGAAAACATGGTTGTCAGGACAAATCTATTCATAAAGGGAAAACATGAATTGAATGCATAAAAACTTGAATTTTAATACCTGTTCCATATGAAGAACTTGATTAGTATTCCCTGTAAGCTCAGTAATCTTTACCATGGATGGGTATTTCCATAAGGTTAACTAGTCCTTATCTAACCCATGTGAACTCAATAACTCACTCTCATGTTTATTCCACCATAATAAAGGAGACCATTTTCAATCCACAAACCTCATGGGTATTCCCTCTGTATGTTTGAACAATATTCTCATGCATGCGAACATCATGATTGATTACGATCTTGTCCAGTCCTCCAGTGGTGAGAATAGGACCATTCCAAGCAAGGGCACAAATGCATTCATGATGACCTTCCAAAGCTCTTAACTGTAATTTTATCCATGTCAAATTTAGCGATTGCTATAATTACCTTAGAATGAGAAATCCTTGGAAGAGATAAAAAGTTTTAATTTACCTTTTTATCATATGCATAGTCCCATAGCTGTACAACAGAATTATTCATCCCAACAGTAATTTGCCTCCCATCAGGTGCCCAACTAACCCTGGTAACTGGACCCTCTTCATTATCTGGAATCAAAAGCTCGGATGTAGAGCTATCCGAAGCATACCACAAGTATACATTGTTTCCAAGGGATACTAACAAAACGTTGGTAGAACTCCAATCCAGTAGATTCAAGTAATAATCATCCAACATGTATGGTGCCTCCAGAGTTCTGTCTGCAAACTGCAATCAACATGGATACGTTAAATTTATAGTCTAAGAAAACATGACAAAGGAAAATGATTTTGAAATGGCCACATCCAGCATACTAATGAAAAAAACCCCGAATACTATGTAGTTTATCTGATCCCCAAAGAGTATAATTAAAGATAGGTAAATGTCAATGGTTTTACAAAACAAAATAGGACCAGGGCTTCATTTGCGAAAGGGTAGTTTTCTGTGTTGAAATAAGTCCTGCCATCATTCTATGAATATAATTTTTTAATAAATTGAAATGGATGTGATAGTGAATTCATCGTTGCAAGTGGAAAAGAAAAAAATATTGTAAATCATTAATCCAAATGGGATAAGGCTGCAATTACAAGCACAAGCCATTTCACACACAAATCCATATAGGACACGGGCTTAGTTCAATAACAAGTAAATGTCAATTAAAGTCAGGATCTGTTAATAGAATGTCAAATGAAAATGACAAGAAATGAAATATGAAATCCAAGCTTTACCGGAGGAATATATCTTCATGCTCTTTTGGCAACAGAGAGATTAGTTGACACATATTGTTGTAAAACCTAGGAAGCAGACGATGATTTTCCTTTGAAAGAAAGAATTCTGCAATTGTTGTCTGCAACATCCACATTCTTAAACAAAGTTGTTTCCATCTCCTTCTTGTATGATTTTTTGGAAGGGGAGGGGTAGGGGGTATGAGTATCCTCATTTTCCTTTTCTTTCCACGTGACCATGAATCTAGCTACATCAAAATCCATGGTTCCTCTTTCTGGAATGAATCTGTCGCTAAGCCATATAAAAAAACAATAAAATTGGGTTCTCAATCACAATTCCAACAGACCATCCCAAGAAAAAAAGGAGTGTCCAATAGGTATTAGTTTGGCGATTAAGTTGTGAGGGTGATAATATCTCAATAATATTAAAATCCTCATAAACATGCTTAGCCCTAGATACAATTCATTGTACTAAAAACCCAAATAGTGCATGTTTTCAGCATAGAAATCATTTGTTAAAAAAAAATAGGGTAAAATGAAAATATCCATACTATGTAACCATTCACTAAAGCACCCTGTTTCTGTAGAGGACAAAGACATTGCTTAGATGTGAAGAACCTCTTGGAATCCATTTAACAACAAGATGAGTCCATATCTCTTGGGACTCAACAAAATCACAAGACAAAACACAATGTATGAGAAACTTAAACTCACAAAAAAAAAGTAATCAATTGTTTCAGCAAAATTGGAATTGTAAAAGCTTGATGTCTAGCTCTCTGAAATGTTTATCCAGTGAGTATCAAAATCCGACTCATAGCAGCTTGTATTTCACTTTGCCCAAAGAAAATCAATCTCTAAAACCACACAAACCAGGTCAACTAATTGATCGCAAGATGAAAGGAAAGAAACTGCTAAGACACATTAAATACCTAGCTAGCTTTAGCCCAATGGTCATAAATCCAGCCAAGATATGGAATAAGTGTTTCTTGTTCCTAAACCATTCCCTTATTTGTGGTTAAACGTTGACCCGTTCAACAAATTTGACTTTATTAATGCTATTGCAATTTTCATAGGAATAAATTGTTATTATTGAATTATTTATTCAATTTTATTATTAAAATTTTATAAAATGTTAGTTTTTCATTTTAATATTAAAAATTTTAAGATTAAATATTTTAAAATAATAATATATATTTCTTTATTTGTGTAAGTTATTTTTTAATACATTTATATGTTGGAAGGCTCCGAGGGTAGTTTAATTGGTTGAATTGTGTTCAATTCTCACCAATTCAATTCAATAAAGTAAGTGGGGTAATCGAATATTGTTAAGTTGATTGTTGTGGTATATGTCCAAAGGGAGGTCCTCCCCAATATTAGTCACATTATTGGTTTGAGTCACTTTATTGTTTGGGTTAGGAATGGTTTGAGTATGAATTCCATTGTGGAAGTGTTGTTGTTGTGGGTACTATTGTTAGGTTGGTTGTCGTGGTATATGTCCAAAGGGAGGTCCTCCCTAATATTATTGCCAAGGTGGGTTTTGGGATTGCTTAAGAGCGCATGCCTACCATGGTATGGGTGGATACCAACTTCAAGGGGGTTAATAAATGTTATCCAAAAAGGAATTAGGAAATTGAGATGGGTTTTAAATCATATTTGGTGGTCATAGTTGTCATGACCATTTTTAATTGACAAATCAAATTTGTTAGGTTTCTTGATTGGCCCCTTGGTATATTTCTTTTAACTTTGCAAATGAAGGATAGATATGAGTTGCATGATCCTACTCACATATGCCACAATTTTGACCTTGTTCAATAGGCAATTTCTTAGGGACGCTCAATTCGACATTTGGTACAGAAAATTGATACTTGACCAACTCTGCGTCACCACAATTTTTTTTTCTTATAGTGTATTCAACGAAGAACTCAAGGAGTTGTGTTGAAAAATTGTAACTTCAAAGGATATGTTGAATGTATTTTACTAATGTACCCCAAGGGAGATGTTCTATTCCTTTGTCGAGATGTTATTATTGTAATTGATCATCATAGAGTCATGATTTAGAGCCTCCATTGTAAGTTGAGTGAATAGTACCCTAATGAATATAATATAAGGGTGTGCGCATGAAGATGGTTCCACTTTTTAGTTCCATTCTATAAATCCAAAACACATGTATGAAAATGAAATCTATAATGCATATGCATTATAAATGGTTTGGTTCAGAAAAACCGATCCTAAAACTGAAGCAAAGGTTAGTTACACTATATCGCAAGTGCGATATATCGCATTTGCATTTTGTAAGAGTTACAAATCGCAAGTGCGATATAACGCACTTGTGATATAGTGCACTTGCGGTATATCACAAGTGTGATTTGTAAAACTAAAAAAAGAAATAAAACAAAGGCCCGTGAGCTTTATTTTTTTAGTTTACATTTTACGCCACGAAGAACGAAAGGGAGATATGTCGGGAAGAAATTTTAGCTCACAAACCATTTGGAGGGTGAATTTTGAGGGAGGAGATCGACAAGGTGAAATGCAATGGAAGGTAAGAATTGCTTTGATTTTGGTTTTTCTTTGTTAATTTAATAAATTTTTAACTAAAACAAACAATGAAATATTAATTCATTTTGTACTTTGTTGTTTTTATATTAATAAATAACACTAATAATCAAACCACCAATAACCCAAACCCAAATCAAAACATCAACACATGGAGGAGGAACACAACAGGAATTCGAAAAGTCTTGCTCGTCTAGGTGCATTGAGACCCCTTAGTTCAATTTTCAGAGGGGGGGGCCACATAAGATGTCCATTGGGAGAGGCACTAGATAACATAACCAATACAATTTACAATTCCTAGGGAGCACTGTACAACACTAGCTCCTACAAGGATTCCCAGAGGCAAAAATTATTCCATTAGGCTGAGCTACAAATATGTAAAGAAATTAAAGATAACAAAACTCCAACTTTTTTCACTATTCTGGGACCCTAGCACTGGATTGGTTCCTCCCACCAGTTGACCACTGATTTCTATAGACTGGTGCATAGAACCAAATATTAAATCCAACTTGATGGATCATTGGTACATGGTCTTCGATCAAGACCGTCATGGAAATAGATACATCCCGATTCTATTTCCTGAGGAAATTCTATGCCATGTTTATCTTGGGTAAACATGTAAATTACTTTGATATTTTAGAGTTCCAGGGGGTAGGACATGGGATGCCCCAAGATAGGCAAGGGCCGCGCACTGATACAAACCGTGTGCGACGAACTACATGCACACCAAACCCCCCTTGGTTATATCCTCTTGCAGGTCCCGTGATTGATGGCACACTTGAGGCATTATTCCATTTGGCAGATACAAATTTGCTTCGACATGGGACTGATGTCGAGGGAAATATAGGCCAAGTTGTTGCTTAAGAGTTGACCCGTTCATCAAATTTGACTTTATTAATACCAGGGAAATTTTCATGGGAATAAATTGTTATTATTGAATTCTTTATTCAATTTTATTATTAAAATTTTATATAAAAAAAAAATTCATTTATATATTAAAATTTTTAATATTTAATATTTGAAAATAATAATAAATAAATATTTATATGTTTAAGTCATTTTACAATACATTTATATGTTGGAAGGATCCAAGGGTAACTTAGCTGGTTGGAATGTGAATGAAAAGACCGTTTGATATTGAGATGGGAGGCTCAATTCTCACCAATTCAACTATCTCAATCCTTCGGGGCTAGACTCAACCAATCAATTGAGTATATACTGGGTGGTGGTTGAGATTCCCCCCACAAGGAAGATAAAGTAAGTGGGGTAATCGAGTATCCCAACATTGTTGAGTAGGAATTCCATTGTGGTGGTGTTGTTGTTGAGGGTACTATTGTTAGGTTGATTGTTGTGGTATATTTCCAAAGGGAGGCCCTCCCCAATATTAGTCATTGTAAGTGGTTGAATCACTTTATTGTTTGGGTTAGGAATGGGTTGAGTAGGAATTCCATTGTGTCGGTGTTGTTGTTGAGGGTACTATTGTTAGGTTGTTTGTTGTGGTATATGTCCAAAGGGAGGCCCTCCCCAATATTATTACCCAAGTTGGTTTTGGGATTTCTTAAGAGCCCATGGCTACCATGGTACAGGTGGATACCAACTCTAAGGGGATAATAAATGCTAGCCAAAAAAGATTTAGGAAATTGATATGGTTGTTAAATCATATTTAGTTGTCATAGTTTCCATGGACATTTTTAATTGACAAATCAAATTTTTTAGGTTTCCTGATTGGCCCCTTGGTATATTGCCTTTTAACTTTTCAAATGAAGGATAGCTATTAGTTGCATGATCCTACTCACATATGCCACAATTTTTACCTTATTCAATGGGAAGTCTCTTAGGGTCGCTCAATTGGACATTTGGTATAGAAAATTGATACTTAGCCAACATTGCCTCACCACAACTTTTTTTTTCTTGCAGTGTATTCAACTAAGAACTCAAAGAGTTTTGTTGAGATATTGTAAATTCAAAAAATATTATAAATGTATTTTACTAATTTACCCCAAGGGAGATGTTCTATTCCTCCGTTAGGATGTTATTATTGTAATTGGTCATCATAGAGTCATGATGGCCTCCATTTTGTTTTGGTCATAGCAAGTTAAACAAGAATCTCTCCACCGACCTAACCTTCCAAATTTTTTTCTTCTTTCTCGGTTATCTTGAAAATTTCTTCTTTCCCATCATGTCCTTTGTAGTAGTCTTGATATTTCTTCATAAAGTTTTCCCTCATATCTTCTCAGGTTCAAATAGAATTCCCTCTAACCCTCACGAACCAGAGAAACACTATATTCTCGAGGGTGGTTGGAAATAACTTTGACTTATATGCATTTGAATAATAATCATGATTTCAAAAGAGCACATCAAATTCAAAGAGCATTGCATCTAGATATTCTTTAACAACAACATTAAAGTTGGGTAGAGTCGAAGGATCAATGTTATTTATCTTTCCTACTCTAATAGGATCTCTAATTAGAAACTCAGAAATAACAGTCTCACTAGTACAAAATGACAAAATTGTGATTGCAAAAAAAAAGCAAAACATGTATATAAACTATTGTCTTGGAGAGGCAACCAAGAGTGTTAAATTTGTACACTGCTAAAATTTAGTTGTATTTAGACTAATTATTAGTTGATCTCATTTAAAACCTTGTAGAATATTTATTAGCTAATTTTTCAATAATTGTTATTAATATGTATTATATTTCATAGTTTATTTAGTCATTAATTGTGATTTATTTCTACTATATTTTCTAGCTTAATGATCCATTAATCATTGTTAATTTGTGGTATATTTTATCATTTAATGAGATATTATTTGTCATCAATTTGTAATATATTTACTAATTAATCAATAATTATTAGCGACCAATTTCTAATACATTGATTATTAGTTAGGATTTGAGTATTATCACTATATATAGAGTAGTTGCACAATTATTATTTTGATTGCGAGTGTTTTTTGCATAATTATTGCATTTATTAATACTTTAATAGTTTCATATTCATTTTAATTTTGGTACTCATTATTCTTCAATTTAAATTTACATGATGAAAATAATTTCTTAAATACCATGAATTTTAATAATGTTCTTGTTAAATATTAAATATTGATGTTCATCAATTAAATAATAAATAGTATTGTCATAGATGTGAATCTAACACCAATTTAAAATGTATACGTGTAATTAAACTTGCATTAAAACATATAAAATGGTAAGCTCAATGTCACGCGTGAATGAGAGATTAAATTGTAAATTCTAAACTTAATTTAAACAATAATTTACATAATTTTTGTTTTGTTTGTTAGAATATCCCATCACTCGGGGCAAGTGAATTTCAACCATTGACTAAGAAATTGATGATTAAGTTGTCATTGATGCCAACAATGCCTAGTTATTGATGTCAACAAGTGTGTATTGGTGCCCCTTGAGGAGCCCTTGAGGGTTAAGTGGTTGTCTGTGTCAAAGGAGCACTTTTTGTTGATGTATTTGTAACTTCAGAATGTATTCATCTATGTATCTTATGTATTGTAACCCGATGTTTATTCCGGGATGTATCTATAATGAAATTGAGTCATGTTGTCATGCCTCGATGTTCTGATCGAGAGAATCAATAATGTAAACAATTCATGTCAAGTCATAGTGAGTAACCCTCCGATTGTCTAAGGGTTAAATTCCCCACAGTTTCGGGGCACTAGGGTTATTAGACTCTTCTAATAGAGGTCAGCCCTGGCAGGGTTTTAGTCATGTCGGGATTATTATAAATAGATAACTGGAGTCTCTATTTATCACACAACTCATACACACTCAAGTGTAGCACACAGTTGATGAAGGAGAAGACATTGGGGCTAGATAAGAAGAAGGTTACTATTGTCGGGATATCACTTACTGTTTTAGGGATTTTTTATTTTGGTGTTGATTCTATCTCTGAGGAAGTTGCGGGGTTTTCACCATTTATGGTTTCCCTGAGGATAAACACTGTGTTCATTGTCTCTTGTGTTTGATTGTTGTGCTTGTTATTCTCTCAGTAAAGATCCTAATATAATGCTAGCTTAATGATGAAATTCTAACATGGTATCGGAGCTAACCTGAGAAGAAGACACTGTGCAGCTGCGGGAACTAGGGCTTCCTAGTTTGTGGATCTTCCTCCACAGATTTTCAGCAAAAGTAAGGTCGAATAACTCTCCTCCTTAGGGCACATCTTTCTGTCGAAGCAGAATCCAATTCTGAGGTTTTTCAGTTTTGGACCCATCACTACTGCCAAAAATTAGGGCTTTTCATAGAAGAGGAATTTTTCAGTGAGCCCAAGCCTGGATTGATCTCCTCCCCAAAATCGAAGTTAGGGATAAATTTCAAGGCATTTGGGTGGACAGATCTCCAGAAAAGCAAAACCCTAATTTGCTACTGAACCAGCACTACAGGATTTCAGCTCAAGTTTTAGATCCGACATCTTGAACCTAGTAAGATATAAAATCTTTTGTATTTCCATTTGAGGTTCTCAGTTTAGGATGTCTCATCATACCAAGCTTGATGAAAATCTTGAGGGAGCTGATAACTTCTGAGCTTGGAAGTATATAATCTCCCTGGTCCTAGAAGAGAATGAGTTGGACTCTTATATCAATGAGGAGGTTCCAGTTCCAAAGGTAGATGAGGCTAAGTCCTTGCATAAGAATAAGTTGGTTATGGCAAAGAGAATCATTGCTGATTCTATCAAGGATCATCTCATACCATAGGTGTCCTCCCTCAAGACACCTAAAGCTATGTTTGATGCCCTAATCAAATTGTTTGAAGGGAAGAACATAAACAGGAAGATGGATTTGAGAAAAAAATTCAAGAATGTAAAGATCCAGAATGCTGAGACTATTCAGTCTTAATTTACAAGGGTTTCTCAGATCAAGGAGCAGCTAGAAGCAGTAGATGAAGAAGTGGAAAATGCATAGATTGTGATGACCACCTTGAATGGTCTCCCTAGATCATGGGACTCTTTTATTCAAGGAATCTGTGCCAGAAAGAAGTTAGTCAAGTTCAGCAAACTATGGGAAGAATTCCTTCAAGAATAAGCTAGGATAGCAGCTCGAGAAGAGAACATGGGTAGTGAAGATCAAGCTCTCACAGTTCACTCCAAGAAAAACAGGAGGAGCAATTATCACTCCAAAGGTAAGACCTCAAACTCCAAAAAAGATCTAAATACTATTATATGTTACACATGTGATGATAAAGGTCACATATCCAAATTCTTCCCCAAAAAAAGAAATCTAAAGAAGAAGAACAAGAGAAGACATCATGCCCATGCTGCAGAGGATGATGAACCTTCCACAAAGAGAATCAAACAAGAGAGTGATGACTCTTCAAGTGAGGATGAATATGTACTGATCTACGCTCTCACAGGAACTGTTTCACATGGAAGCAATGATTGGATTATATACAGTGGTGCTTCCAAGCACATGACAGGATTCAAAGAATAATTTGTAAAGCTATCTGAACATGAGTCACCTCACAAGGTGAAACTTGGGGATGACTACCAGTATCCAATAAAAGGTAGTGGTGAATCCTTCTATAAGCTAGACTCTGGAAAGTATTTGAATATGAAGAACGTATTATTTGTTCCAGGACTAAAGAAGAACCTCCTCTCCATATCTGCATTGGATGCAAAAGGAATGAGGGTTTCTTTTGTAGATGGCCAATTTCTTATGTGGCCAAAGGGAAAGACTTTTGACGATGCAATTGTGATTGGAGAACAAGAAGGAGGTCTATACAAGTTGAAGGGCCAACCAGATCAAGATTTGGTTCATGACATAGTAGAACCAAATGAACTTTGGCATAGAAGGCTTGCACATGTGCATTACAAAGCACTACCACTTGCAAGCAAAGTTGTTGAAGGTCTTCCAGAAATTCAAGAAAAACATGAAGGGGTATGCAAAGGATGTGCAAAAGGAAAGAATACAAAGAAGACATTTCCAAGTAGTGAGAGCAAAGCAAAAGGAATCTTGGAAATAATCCACTCCGATGTATGCATACCAATGTCATCAAGCTCACTAAGCGGGTATGTGTACTATGTTTCTTTTATTGATGACTTTTCTAGGAAGACATGGATTTACTTCATGAAGAATAAAGATGAAGTGTTTAGCAAGTTCAAGGAATTCAAAGCCTTGATCAAGAACCAGACTGAAAATAATATCAATACTTTTCGATCAGACAATGGCAAATAATTCACTTCAAATGAGTTCAAGGAACTATGTAAGGACTCAGGGATTAGGAGGGAGTTGTCCACTCCTTACAATCCACAACAGAATGGGGTTGCAGAAAGGAAGAATAGAACCATCATAGAAGCTGCAAGAGCTATGCTTCATGATCAAGATCTTCCTATGCATCTTTGGGTAGAAGCAGCCAGAACAACAGTGTATGTACAGAACCGTACTCCACATAGAGTACTCAAGGACAAGACCCTTGAAGAATTCTTCTCTAGAAAGAAACCAGAAGTCAGCCATCTCAGAATATTCGGTTGTCCTGTGTACATACACATTCCAAAAGAGGAGAGAACAAAATTAGATCCTTCAGGAAAGAAGGGTATATTTTTGGGATACTCTGAAAGCTCGAACGCTTACAGAATATACTTCCGAGGATTCAAAAAGATTGACATCAACAGGGATGTAAAATTTGATGAAGATTTAGCCTACATCAAATCCAGAAAGAAACCTGCTGAAGAACTTAAAGAAGCAGAAGCTCCCATAATTCATGATACAATCATGAACAAAGAAAATCAAGAAGAAGATCAAGAATTTGAAGAACCACAAAGACCTGTAGATCCACCACAGGAGAAGAATTCTCACAAGAGGAAACCTACTTGGTTATGAGAGATTATCCAAGGTACAGAAAGATATGGGGTTCCATAAGAGAATATCAGAGAAAGAAAGAGGACCAGATCCTGTTCCAGCTATGTATCTCTACTATGTGACTTTATTGATAAAGAACCTTCCGAGTATGAAGAAGCAGTAGAACGAAAAGAATGGAAGGATGCGATGATCGAAGAGTATCAATCAATCATGAAGAATGACATTTGGGATGTTGTCCCAAGACTAGAAGGGAAGTCAGTTGTAACTTCCAAATGGATCTACAAGATCAAGCATGCTGCAGACGGTAGCATTGAAAATTATAAGGAAAGATTTGTGGCTCGAGGTTTCTCTCAGAAAGGAGGAATAGACTATGAAGAAACCTTTGCACCTGTAGCCAGATACACTTCCATCAGATCGATACTTTCTCTGGATGCAGTAATGAAATGGAAGATACACCAAATGGATGTCAAGACTACTTTCTTGAATGGTGTGGTAGAAGAGGAAGTGTATGTGGAGCAACCACTCAGTTTTGAGACACATGACAGGGAGTCTCATGTGTGTAGACTAAATAAATCCCTGTATGGTTTGAAACAGGCACCTAGGACATGGTACGGTATAATTGACAGCTTTCTATCCAGTTTGGGATTTACCAAGAGTAAAGAAGATTCCAACCTTTACTATAAGGTGGAAGATGGCAACTCAGTGATACTTCTACTATATGTAGATGATCTATTTGTGACAAGTATGGATGGGTTGATTGCTGATACAAAGAGAAAGCTTGCTGCCGAGTTCAAGATGAAGGAATTGGGATTGATGCATTATTTCCTAGGTATGGAGGTGTGGCAGACTACAGATGGAATCTTTCTTGAACAAGGAAAGTATGTAGTAGAGATCCTGAAGAGATTTGGGATGATGGACTGCAAGGCATTAACCACACCTATGGCATAAAACCTGAAGCTATTGAGTGATGCTTCATTAGAGACAGTTGATGTCATGATGTATCGTCAGATGATTGGGTCCTTTATGTACCTAATGAACACGAGACTAGATATTTTCTTTGCTGTGAACACCTTGAGCCAATACTTGACAGATCTGAGACATGTTCACTTGACGGCTGCAAAGCATATTTTGAGGTACCTGAAGGGTACGGTTGATTATGGGCTCAAGTATAAGGCTGATCAAAGGATTAACCTGGAGGGTTATGTTGATTCAGATTGGGCAGGAAGTGCCATTGATAGGAAGAGCACTTCAGGGTGTTACTTCAGTATGGGATTAGGTGTGATCTCATGGTTTAGCAGGAAGCAATCTTATGTGGCACTGAGTACAGTTGAAGCAGAGTATGTTGTATCCTATTCAGCTAGTTGTGAGGCAGTATGGCTGAGGAAGCTACTGTATGATTTGTTTGATCTCTAGTTAGATGCTACTTGTATATACTGTGACAACCAGAGCTGTGTAAAGTTGTCAAAGAATCTAGTATTCCATGACAAGTCGAAGCATATCAAGATCAAGTATCACTATATCAGGGATATGGTGCAGAGAGGAGCGGTGAAGCTCCAGTATGTTGCGACGGACGAACATATAAATGATGTGTTGACTAAGCCATTGGCTAGGGTGAAGTTTGAGTACTTTAGGGAGATGCTTGGTGTTCTCTAGATCGAGGTTCCTCCCAAGAGGAAGTGATGTGTCCATTTTGAGCCATTCTGACATGGTGAGAGGATTGGTTCCTTCCATGATCAGATGTAAGTGTTGTGCCATTCCGACATGGTGAGAGGATTGGTTCCTTCCATGGTTGGATGTAAGAGCTGTGACATAGTGAGAGGATTGGTTCCTTCCATTGTCAAGTATATGTGGATGCCACATCCAGCATGAAAAAGGGCTGGCTCTGTGAAGACACATCTAGTATGAAAGAGGACTAGCTCTGTGTAGATGCCACATCTAGCATGAGAAAGGGTTGGCTCTGTGAAGACACATCTAGTATGAAAAAGGACTAGCTCTTTCTAGATGGCACATCTAGCATGAAAAGGGGCTATCTCTGTGGAGGCTCATCTAGTATGAAAAAAGACTATCTCTAAGTAGCTGCCACATCTGGTATGAAAAAGCACCAGCTCTGTGTTGCCTCGTCTGGTATGAAAAAGGACCAGCTTTGTGATGCCTCATCTAGTATGAAAAAGGACTAGCTCTGAGAAGGCTCATCTAGTATGAAAAAGGACTAGCTCTGAGTAGCTTCCACATCTGGTATAAAAAAGGACCAACTCTATGATGCCTCATCTGGTATGAAAAAGGACCAGCTCTATGATGCCTCGTCTAGTATGAAAAAGGACTAGCTCTGATAAGGCTCATCTAGTATGAAAAAGGACTAGCTCTGAGTAGCTGCCACATCTAGTATGAAAAAGGACCAGCTATGTGATGCCTCATCTGGTATGAAAAAGGACCAGCTCTATGATGCCTCATCTAGTATGAAAAAAGACTAGCTCTGAGAAGGCTCATCTAGTATGTAGAAGGACTAGCTCTGAGTAGCTGCCACATCTGGTATGAAAAAGGACCAGCTCTGTGATGCCTCGTCTAGTATGAAAAAGGACCATCTTTGTGATGCCTCATCTAGTATGAAAAAGGACTAGCTCTGAGATGATACATCCAGTATGAAAAAGGATTGTCTCTGTAGAGGTTCCTATGATGAGAAGAAATAAGAGATAGTACCTGTGATGATTCCTAGTGATGATCTAGATCAAGTGATGATGATCCATATCCAGTGACGATGATCCAGCAGTGATGATCTAGATCGAGTGATGATCCAAATCCAGTGATGATAGCCAGTGATGATCCAGATCTAGTGATGATGCCTCATGATGATCCAAATCCAGTGATGATGTCTCATGATGATCCAGATCCAATGAATTGAAGATGAAGATGACTTGAAGACTTAGAGGACCTGAGATGCAGATGATGAGATGATCCAGTTGATATAGAGAAGAAGACTAGTGCTGAAAACTGTGTTGAAAGAATACCTTCCTAGTTAAGAGGGAGTGTTGATGTATTTGTAACTTTGGAATGTATTCATATATGTATATTATGTATTGTAACCCGATGTTTATTCCAGGATGTATCTATAATGTAATTGAGTCATGTTTTCATTCCCCAATGTTCCGATCAGGAGAATCAATAATGTAAACAAGTCATGCTAAGTCATAGTGAGTAACCCTCCGATTGTCTAAGGGTTAAAGTCCCTGCAGTTTTGAGGCACTAGGGTTATTAGACTCTCTTAGTAGAGGTCAGCCCTGGTAGGGTTTTAGTCATGTCGGGATTAGTATAAATAGAGAACTGGAGTCTCTATTTATCACACAACTCATACACACTCAAGTGTAGCGCATATTTGAGGAAGGAGAAGACACTGGGGCTAGATAAGAAGAAGGTTACTCTTGTCGGGAGATCACTTACTGTTTTGGGGATTTTCTATTTTGGTCCTGATTCTATCTCTGAGGAAGTTGCGGGGTTTTCACCATTTATGGTTTCCCCGAGGATAAACACTGTGTTCATTGTCTCTTGTGTTTTATTGTTGTGCTTGTTATTCTCTCAGTAAATATCCTAGTATAATGCTAGCTTAATGATGAAATTCTAACACTTTTGACCTTGTCCAAGCCCAAGATTGAAGCCCTTAGAGGCCTTGAAACAATGGAAAAATCCCTGGTTACCCATTGACTTGGTAAATTTCCCCTAAGTTTTATTTTGGTCCCATTTGAGTCCATTGTCAAGTTACTTGATCCTGGTTGATCTTTCGTTATTGGTATTTAGGCTGCTTGTTATGTGTGTACTTGTTTTGGTCTCTTGATTGGGTTTTGCATGGATTATGTGGTTCATGTGTGTAAGTCCCTTAATATGTTGATTTTGGATCCAATTGCTTGCATTGGATGGTATTGAGGTTGTTGAGTTCTTGTGGGGTCCTTAAGTCCACAAGCTTAGATCTTGATCCTCTTGCACGTCGGGACATGGGTATTAGAACCCACACTTATAGTGGTATGTTGGAACCCATTATTATGGGGTCCTTGGATGTTTGGGTCTTGAACCAAAACATATGGTGGTTTGATGGCCCTTGGATGCTATATGGTCATTGACATGTTGTATCCTTTTGATCATGCATATGAACCCCACGAGGTGTTGAAAAGTACTAGTGAGGCATTTGTACCCCTCTTTTGGGGTGTTGCTACTCTTATGGTGATGAATATATATAGTGGAACAATTGGATATGTTATTAATGATATGGAGACCTTGAATGTGATGATTATATTCTTGAAAAACTCTTTGTTCCCACTTGATTGGTGGGGTCCTTGATACCCTTGATATGATGATTATATGGCGAATCCATCCCTATTGTTGATGTGAAGTTTGTGGATGTGAATACCATTGAATACCATGTGCCTTTAATGATTCCCAATGAATCCTTTGACATTGGAACTTATGCATAAGGTAACATGGTCTTTGGAACCTTTATGTGTGGAATATTTGTAGTCCTGAACAAATTGAAGCATTTAACTGTATTAAACCAATAATTTGAAAGTAAACCCATCATAGGGAGATATTAATTGTCAATACATTTATGTTGATATGTGGACCATTTTCTAACTCCTTACAGTTGAAGCGAAATGAAGTTTTGAAATTGATGTACCCCACATTTTTGGGTCAGCCGACCAAACAAAAGAGACTTTAATTATTTGTAAGTTTGAATTGCATGTCAGCCCGATTTAAGGTATTAAATTTCCTCCACAACCTATATAAATAGAATATCAAACATTTTATTTGTTCATCAATAAAGTCTCTCTTTGATATTTCACAATTCTTGGATAAAAGTGCAAAACTTTGTGGAGGATAAATTTTTGGACATGTTCACTAAAATTGGCATAACTTTCTCATACAGAATCAAGATTACAAAAGTATTGACCTGTTAGAAATCTTGTTACGAGGGCTATGTTATGACATGATACAGTTTTTTTTTATTGTTTCTTCATCTTGTGATATTCAAAATTGTATGGTTCATGCTTCTGGGTTTCTCTTGTAATGGCACATGTCTCTCATGGATAGAGTTCATCTCTTATCTTAGTATGCGAGCCTATATATTGGTTATACCTTTGAAGTCATTGAATATATTATGGATACTATGATGATGGTTATCTTGGCATGTATCTTGATTTGATATTGATATATATCTTGATGATTATCTTGGATATTGTTGGCATAGATCTTGGTGCTTATCTTGATTGTTGTATAGTGTAGTATTGAATGAGAAGTTGACATGTAAGTAATAGATGTTGTGAGAGATTTATTTGATCAACCTAAGTGTTTTCTATGAAAACTAGTTTGACAAGTGTTGATCATTGTGTATTTGACCTAAGTGGAGCTATACTATTATTGATTGTTAATGGAAACCTTTGACAATATTGTAAGTGATCGTTTGCTTGATATTTGTTTGATTTGTTGACTTCATTTGAGTGGAGTGAAAAATACTTTTGTGTCTAAGAGTTTATGAGATTGAATGATTTTGACATAGTTGGTTAAGTATTTTATCTTCTTGGCCGATGTTAGTTGGTTGAGGTATATCATGTTTAATTGTCAAGTATTTCTTGACTGCGATTGAGGTTGGTTATGGTGTCATTGAGTTGAGTGTGTTTGAACAAAGTTTGGTTGACCATATGTGAAGTATCTTGGTTGGTCAAATGTGTCTCTTACTTGATGAACTAGGCCAAGTAAGAAGGGTCGGTTGATTGTTATAGAAATTTATTAGATTAACACAAGTATATGATTTATTTGGCATAGGTAAACAAGAATATTGGTGCAGGTTGGTTCAATTAAGAAGGATTGGCACAAGTTTCCTTATGTGCAGTTGGTCTGACTTAGAGTGGATGAGTTGTATGAGTATTTGGTTTGACTCAAGTGCACTGATTTTGTTGTGCAGTTAGTGTGTAGACTCATATTGACTGAGTCGTTTGATGTGAGGAGCATATTGATTGGTATAACTTGATTAGATAGTTTGATTGTACAGATTGATGAGAAGTGGTTAGTAGTGGTAGCGGTTGAGTAGTGTGATATAGTTGTGGTGAAGGGATCAGTGACAGTGATTGTGCAGTGTAGTATAGGTGTCGGTTAGCAAGTCCACAGGATCAATGTAGTCGTGGTTTATGAGTTTCTTCATATCAAGGTGGCGAGACAAGGCAAGGAAAGGGGGTTGTATCCCCCTTTCAGTTGTAGTCGGTGAAATCGAGAATTGGATCTTCCTTCAAGTTGTAGCCTGTAAATTAGGAGCTGGCTGTAGAATCCTTCCAGTTGTAGCTAGAGAAATGAAGTCATTATAAATGATACTAATTTTTATGATGATATAATGATAACATGATAATGCATAATATTGAATAAGTTGTTAATTGTTAAAAGTGAAAAAAAAGAATAAAAGTTGCGCACACTGGTTCACACCCCCTCTTAGTGTACCTGGTGTGTCCAATAGAAACCACAACACATGGGCATCTAAGCCATCAAAATCACCTAGGTATCACACATGGCATAGGGTGGGCCTAGGCCACAACAACCCTAAACATGGATGAATTTTTTGTTGTCTCCTCCTAACTAAGTCACCCTTAATGGTATTAAACTCAGGTCACCTTGAAAATGAAACACACACCTTAACCATGAGAGCTAGTAGAAATTGGAAAATAATTTTCATAAAATAAATTACAAAATCACATCATAGTTCAAACAAGTTGATCATATAAGATATTATATACGTAATGTCCACGGATAAGAACCCCAGTTGCGGTATCATGTAAATTTTGATATGTATTTCTTGAGTGGAAAGAAAAATATAATGTTTTACCTAATTAATATAAAATTACAAAAGAGACTTTAGTGGTGGCAGCACGCTGAAGAGACAGGGGACTGATAAATTCACCAATGGAAAGTGAGGGGGGTTGTATAGCCTATAAGGGGGATAAGTCATAACCCTGTCAACCTTGTAACCTTAAGAATACCTCTTTTCATATTTTGTTAAGCTAATCCTGTGCTAAAATTTTTGACCTTTTAATTTTTATTTAATTGCTAAGCATGTTAGAGGTGGTTATTGGAGGATTAGGTGTGTAATTAGCGATGTCATTTGACACGTTGCTACATGTGGAATAGTTTTCATGCAGGGTTGATGGAATTGGGGAAAAGAGAGGTTGAAGATTATGGGAGAGGGTTGTACACTATGGATTAGAGGTGCAACACAAGGATAATATTGTGCAAAAGAAATATCTATGTGCAGTGCGTGGAAGAGAATGCTAGTGTAAAAGAGCTCTATGTGGATAAAGTGCATGTGCATTGAAGCCACAAGAGTAGCACACATAAATTGGGTGAAGAAGTGATGAACTCTTATGAACCAAATTCATTTTACTTGTTTTATTTTATTAGCCTATGGTTGACTACTCTATGATGGTAAATTTATTGGAAAATTATGCATAATCGCTCTTGTAGAGTTCCTAGGTGTTAAGTAAGTAGTGATGAGTTTCACTGTGGTTCCATTGGAAGGATACCGAACTGGGGATTGTGTGGTTTGGAATGGATTTGTCCATAGACATATTCTTGGATGACTATAGACCTGTTTTAGATTCATGTGTTTAGGAGTGTGTATGAATGATATTTCTTGAATTGGAAATAGTATTAGATCCCTTTGTTTGGGAGTGTGACTAGTATTTCCCAAGTTGGAAAGAGATCTAGGAAGAGGAAAGAATCTCCTCGTGAATTTACAAGTCTTATCTTAGGGTGGTCTCTAAGTGTCGAAATAATATAGTTTGGGAAGAAACCTATGGTTGGGTGGAGCATGGAAGACATGAAGCTAGTTACCGATTGTATTGTATTTGAATAAGTAAATGATGTTTAAGCTTTGCATTTTCTTATGTAATTGGTTGTGTAAAAGGAAGTATAGTACATGATGTTTGTGTTGAATGTTTGAAATTGATTAATTATTGTGATACTTATTAAAATGTTAATTATTGTGTGGAATTAAGTTATTAATTCCCATTCAATTGGCATGTATGGTAAATACATAATCAAATGAAAGCATTTCCATTGAATCCATAAATGTTACAAAGTTTATAATGGCATAGTGATAACTAGTCAAGCTAAGGAATGATATAATAGTCATTTATGTTTATAAATTGCTAGCAAATCCATATTTATTAGTGGTTGGAATAATTGATAAGTTATTATTTGTTTATCATTCGTTTGACCTTTTGATATTTATTAATTGGACTAGATGGTTGTAGCATTCAAATTTCTTTCCTAGTCCTGTTTATTTGTTGAAGAAGGGACACAATACTTTATGTTTAACCAAGACTTACATAACCTTGAAGGTTATGGATTGAAACTCTTATGTTCACCTTGTTTCTTGTTTTAGATTCATTATTGTTGGAAATTCAAATGGAACCATGGTTATTGTGGCTCATTTCCCTATTTATATGAAGGAAAAGGAGCAAGTGAAAAATGTTATTGTTATGCAAAGTTCATGTGTTCCCCTTAAATGATTCACTCTGCCTGAATAGTATTTCTTTGTTATGAATTACATGAACAATAAGGAGGTTTAAATAGTTTAAACTTTGTGAATAATCTTGATATATTATTTTATTCTTTTATTAAGGGGGTTACAAAAATTTAGTGGGATATTTTCTTATATGGAAAGGGTTTTTCCATCTAAAATATATTCATCAAATATATATTTCAAAAAATATAAATCCAAAATGAATAGCCTCCCATTTATTAATGAGGAAAATGAAAAAACTATTTTCTTCCTAGAAAAACCTCCCTCTAATCTACCCTTCCCCCGCAATTTCTAGAGAAAATCTAGTGAAATCACTCTTTTTCCCCAAATTTTTAGTAATGGAGGTTCTTGAGGGTTGTTTATCCCTCCATTTTCCTTGTATTTTAGGTGTATGATTGCATTTTCTTGTATTTTTATTATTTTTCATGTGGTACCTTCTTTCATCCCTTGATTTATATTATTCGAGGGAAAATCATGGGTAATTTTTTTTCTAGTTGATTCATGGTTCACCCACATCAGATTGCGCTTGCAGGCTGAATTTTTTGGTTGATGTGATTCCACTTTTCATTTGTATTTTTATCAACATTTTAATTTTTTCATAACATCTCTATTTCCGAAATCTCATTCTTGAAGGGGCATGCCACATGTGCAATTTATCAGAGAATAGAAACTCACATCACACTTTTCATCTAGTAATTAAAGTGGTATTTTTTTATCAAAGTTTTTATGCTTTTTATCTATAGTTACAATAGATTATTATATTATAAATTTACCTTTTATCATTCTTTTTATCATGGATGATTGTTGAGGCCCATTTAATTCTAGGGTACTCTTGATTCTTAGGGCTCATTTAGTGTTATTGGGGTTTCATTCTATCCTAAGACTATTGTTTATGTGAAAGTGTTATAGAGATCAAAAGATATGATTTATTTTATTCCTTTTCATGTTTAAACTATCGAGAAACATCTATATGTTGTTAGTGGATGCTACTCTTGATGGAGAAACACCACATGGTTTTTAGATATTCAAACTAAATTTAACCCAATTGTTTAAATGTGCTTTCATTAGGATCTTGATCTACATTTATTATTGGATCTAAGGAGTTAATGAGAATGTATATGTTCATATTTTATGTTTTTTATTGTTGATATTTGGGATATTTGTAATATAAATGAATGCACACTGATTATAATGGAGGGGCTACAAAGGAATGGTCATTATTTTGGTTGTCTTCTTATAGAGTTGTCCAAAGCACACTGATAGGTTTTTTTATTTGTATTGAGAAGTTCAACGGTAGTATATTTTTTTATTTGTTTTGCAAAGTTCATCAATTTTATTTTTAACCTATTCTTTTGGGGTTTGGTACTTGTTTTACAATATTTTGTTTTTTGTGAGTGCCATTCAGAAGTAAAGTGTTTTTTGGTGATTTTTATTTATGTGTACAATTGCTATCATCATGTAGAAATGGATCTAGTTATAGATGATAAATATTTGATTTAGTTGGAACATGATACTACATTTCCATCATGATTGTATATAATGTCTACAAGGCATGTTTGACTTGAGATGTAAACATTATGGTTTTTTATATCTAGTCGTTTTCATCCAATGATGATGATAAAATAATTTTACCACATTTTGCATGCTTTCAAAATTTTCAAGGACATAAATACAAAAACCTCCTTAGTTTATCTAAGAAAAAAGTAGTCTTTAATAGGGTAGTTCTAATGATATGCATGATGATGAATTAATTTGCTTTCTATTCGTGTTACTGTATGTTCTTATTTCTAATAACCATTGCAAGAAATCTAACTAACTCTAAAAATTCTAAATCAAATGACATAATTCAAATTTTGATTGTCAAAAAAAGAATGGAAAAAGTTCCCTTCGTATCTATAAACATATAAGAAGGTTATTTTTTTCTTAAAGGGTAGCTTAAAAATGAGAGATTTGGAAGATAATG
Source organism: Pseudotsuga menziesii (assembly GCA_001517045.1). Classification (NCBI taxonomy): domain Eukaryota; kingdom Viridiplantae; phylum Streptophyta; class Pinopsida; order Pinales; family Pinaceae; genus Pseudotsuga; species Pseudotsuga menziesii. Next base: position 13,662 of record LPNX011041976.1, on the reverse strand, counting down.
TAATTAGTAATTCATACAATATATTAATTTTTTGTGTATTGATAATACCCCATGTTGTAATAATGGTTCTTGGGTGCCATAATAACTCTATAGTATAAGTTGTTCAATTCTATCGGTTTGTTGGTATGTCAATATTTGGGTCCCTACATGTCTATTGGACCATTATTGAAGCGATAAAGAGTGGAGTTCCCATTTTCTCCAAATTTAATTAGTGTAGTTGTGTTTCACCAACACCTTCAGTTGTGAGTGACCCAATACTACTTGTGAAATGTATAAATAAATCCCTCCTCTCCTCATTCATGCATTTGTTCATTTGAGGGTCTAGGAGTTGAGAGATTCGAGCTCTAGTATATGCTCTTTTATTGCACTACCTTAGTAATTTGGAGAATCAAAAGCCGAGTCTCCATAGAAAAAAGATTCATGAAGACATTACAATATTTTATAATTTGATGAAATATTTTCCATGTTTTACAATATTTTATAATTCAGTGAAATATAGGCCATGGTTTTACAATATCTTATAGTTTAGTGAAAGATTCGCCAATATTTTACAATATTATATAATAGAATGGAAGATTAGCCAAAAAATTAGATATACATATTGTATTATTGATCATATAACCTTCAATTTTTCCTATATATGAGGGAGATTCACCCATTTATTATACATATAAATTTCAGGGGTGTTCTTACAATTATCCTTGATGTGCTAATCATGTGAGTGGTATTTCCACTATGGATTTTCTTGTTGGAATTGTTCTAAGTCTAGTGCTTGTTTCTTATTTTTTCACAATTGACTATTTAACTTAGTTTTTACAAAAACTTTCATCATGTGGAATCGTTCTTTCGAAGGCATGGACTTGGTTATATTACCGATGCAATTTTTCCTTAGTTCATTTTCTAGCATTCATTATTCCTTGGTGTCAAATAATGAGCTTGAAACAATTTTTGGAAGAAAGGGATCAATGCCAAATCATGCCATAAATCCTTTTAGTTTTCTTGATTTTTCTTCCCTTTGTCATTTTTATTGAAAATGGCTAGGTGTTTCTTTGGAATATCTGAGTGATCGTGGTCATCGATCACCATGCCATTGTAGTAATGACCATTGATGGAGGTGGTGAAGACTCCTGATTTCCAATGTGTCAACATTGAAAATCAAAATTCGGGGTGTAACATTGTTATGTTAATCTCACGCAAAAAAATGATACAATATTGAAATGGTCCATCAAATCAGCAACATAGACAGAAAGTTTGTAACCTTTGATTTAGAACATAAATAGTAGGGAATTTAATTTTATCCAAGTGATAAATGTTCGTATATGGGAAAATGAGGGTAGAAAACATAGAACAAGAAAATGGAACCTCCTTATGATCTATTAATAAATATTCCTTTTGAAGATTAGGTTATGCCTTGATTCAATCTCTTGTATGTAACATAATCAACAATTCAAATCCTATTTGTCTGCATACTATGGTGAGCTATCTAAACATGAAGTTAGTGACAACAACACCTAAACTAGCCAATAGGAATCCAAAGGAACTACATCCAATTTATATATGTATAAGTGGGATTTCCAATAATATTATCACTCAACTACATCAATATGTCAAAGTAGAATGCTATTTTAGATTCAAGGAAATCAATGGGGGTAGTCCAAGTGACCTAAATGTACTCTTTGTAGATATCCTTTCTAACTATCTTATTGAATTCCTAATTGGAAGGGAGAAATATACTAGGGGCATCTAAGGTGTACCTAATAGTCGGTAGGTGATTAATAAATATGCCAATAGAATGAGGTAACCGTAGAAGCCTCAAAGGACCAATATCACCTATGCTCAAAGGGAATTTTGAATGAAAACTCCTTTGATGAACAAAGAGCTAGGAAGGGAGTCGAGACACCTCTCTCTCCATGAAGCTAACTCTCCCAAAGTTTAAATAATTTGGAGGAAGGATACATGTTTGAAAATAGTTTCAAGGTAAAAAGGACAAGCCCTAACTCTTCTTGGATTATGGCTTAAGTAAATATCTATTTGAAACATATCATATTTTGTAACAAGAGAGTTTGGACACATGAATCCCAACCTAGTTATAAGTTAGTAATCCAGGTCCCTATATCTCAAAACCAAAAAGAACAAAAATTTTCATGATCATGTCTAATATGGGATGTCTTAAAAGTGTAGTTTAAAACACTACTTCTCAAGAAAAGAAAGTGAATTGTATCCCTTGTTGAGATGGGGCTAAATTTCATGTTTAAAACTAAATTAACGGCCTTAAAATTGTGACCCAAAATATGTGTAAGCTATGGTGATCCAAACCTCATTTCCTCTAAAATAGAACCAATATTTAAATAAAGAGATATTGAACAGATTGAAAATCATGACCTTAATCTTACCAAGTTTTCCAGCTAACTATCTAAGATCATAGAAACCATATGTAACTAATATATATCTGGGCCCCCTCAAGAGAGGAGGCTAAGAGGATCACACCATCATCAAAATAAGAGTAAGGAGATTAAAACATAAATATTTATACTTTATTTTTCCCTCTAGAGATATAATACAAACATTACTTTTTTTATTCAAGTTAACCCCCTGCAGATATACAAAACCTAAAAAATGCACAATTAAGTCAATCTCTTGAAGGGGAATCACCAAGGTCAGTACCCCTGGTAAAAATATGAGCTAGCACACTATCTCTGTTATAATTCCTTAGAGAATAAATTCATTGGTTTGGTTGTGTAGTTATATGCGAGCATTTCCCTCAATAGAGAGTTTGTTTTCCTAGATTTTGTTGTTAGCTTCTAATTGAAAATATTTTAATGGAATTCAAACTTTGCTATCATCTAACCAATATCAATGACAACTAGTTTTGTTGCAACCAAATATTTTGTTGAAGAATTACATGATTTCTCACCTTATATTAATGGATTAAAATATAAAGGTTATTTCGAATCTCATAGAAAGATACATTTCTTCTTGCAAATATTTTAAAATAGCAACACATGCTTCTTATTAATTTTTCACTGTGGTCTAGAAACTAAAAACACAGTCTCATAAAGAATACAGACAAATATGCATAAAATTGGTAAAATGGTGCTGCAATGGAAGTAGCAACTCTGTTTAATCAATGAATAATGAATAATACAATACAATGATCATGCAAGATGCATGAATGCCAAGAAAATTCGAATTCCCAAGGAGGTCATTCGAATCGAATGAATGGGTGTAGCTTAACTGACTGTAAGCCACAGTAAACACACTATTTAACCAACTGATCAAGTGCTGATTGACTCAACTGAGTCCTAACTAAAGTTGGAGTGCAATGAATGACTGAGTCTAACTGAAAGTAGCTCAGACACATGTCACTTCCTGCCAACCAACAATTAGTAGCACATCAATAACTCCAATGAACCCTGATGAGGTTAATCAAATTCAAACTGGCCATCAGATATGGTTGGAAGCGCCCCTGTTGACTCCATTTCATTAAATATTAATAAAATAATCAATTTAATGAATGGATGCACCTTCACCACTCATATTTAACTGATTGTAACCATCAGTTAACAATTAAGTGCATTTATGACACTCAGATCGCCCCTAGAGTGCTCCAGTTAGCCTCCCCGAATGAAGGAGAAGGCTTAGTTGGCCTCCTTGACTGAAGGTAGGCATGAGTGTGCTCATGTTGATGTCATACAATTCTCCTCTAATGCCAATTAAGTCAATAAAACTTAGGATAGTGGTTTAACAAGGTCAAATTGACCAAATTAAGTGTGCATGGTGGGTAAATGTATCCAACACCCCCCTTATGCTATACTCATAGGAGTATAAACATAAAGTGCATGAAATGTTAGGGCCCCAACAACAAAGGCCATAGGTCACCCTATACAATAATGTAACTAAAAACAATGCTGAAAAATAAATCTAAGTGAGGAAAAGAGGGAAAACCTAGTGGGAAAAACCCCCCCTCAAGTTGAACACTGAAAGTATTCTGATCACCCTGATAAAATCACCCCCAACAGTGAACGGAGGTAACTGAACTTATTTTCTGAAAATATCTTGGTGAATATGTCTGCAATCTGCTCATCAGTCGGGTAGTATTGCAGAATGATGGTCCTGTCATGTACTAACTTTCTGATGTAGTGCATGTGTACCTATGCATGCTTGGTCCTTTGCTTGGTAACTGGATCTATGGATATATTAATAGCACTTTCATTGTCACAAAAGAGGACAGTGGACAAATTACTACCAATATCAAACTCTGAAAGAATGCCTTGCAACCAAACATATTGGATGCAAGCATTCACCACTCCTCGGTACTCGGCCTCTGCTGAAGACAATGCTATGGAGGCTTATTTTTTGTTGGACCAGAAAATGGGTCCACCACCAAACATGAAGGCCTATCCAAAAGTAGACTTCCAATCAATAGAATCACCCACCCAATCAGAATTTGTGTAACCAACCAGCTCTAGCTCGGAGTCTGTAGCATAGTGAATGTCGTAGGTCTTGGTTCCCTAAATATACTGGAGGATCCTCTTGGCTGCCTTCCAATGAATTCCATGAGGCTGCTGCATGTATCTTAACACAAAATTCATGGAATAACAGATATTAGGCTGATAATGATTCAATTAGAACATGCTACCTATCAGCTGTCAATAAATAGTGCAGTCACTGGGAGGTGTGCTTTTTCCTTCTTCAAGGCCGATCCCTGAAAGGAAAGGGAATGGAGCAGCCTTACATTCAGCCATGTTAAAATTGAATAACAGGTATTATATGTATTTGGACTGAGTTAACATTATCCAATCAGAATTTTTCTCAATTTCTAGCCCAAGAAATTGCTTAAAGAGCCCCAAATTGCTCATTTCAGCATTATGGAAAGCAGTTTTGATGACTTAAATAGACGTAATTGTGCTACCTGTAGTCAGTAAGTCATCGACATATAAAACAATAATAATCAATTTACCATTATAATTATTTATATACACATTTGGATCTGATTTACACCTTTTGAAGTTTTGCGAGAGAAGGAAGGCATCCATCTTGGATTACCACTCTCTTGGGGCCTGTTTTAACCTGTATAGTGACTTCTTTAGCTTGCAAACCAAAGATGTATCAGAAATATAGCCCTCAGGATGCTTCATGTATATCTCCTCATGAATATCTCCATTCATAAATGCATACTTAACATCCATATGATGCACTTCCCAGTGCTTAGATGCTGAAATTGCCAAAACTAGGCGGATGGAGTCCATTTTTGCAACCAGTGCAAAAGTCTCATGGTAGTCCACACCTTGGACCTAGGAGAAAAATTTTTATACCATACTTGCCTTATATTTGTAGGTATTTCCATCAGCATCAACCTTATTCTGAAACACCCACTCGCATTGAACCAATTTCCTCCTCGGAGGAAGAGAAACTAGCTCCCAAGTAGTGTTTTTCTGAAGAGAATTCATCTCTTCATCCATGGCAACTTGCCATCTCGAATCCTTTCTAGCATGGTAGTAAGACTTAGGGTTTAAAATTATCATCAAATAACAAGATTCAGATAGCAAATAATCAGTACAAGAGAGCGCAATACCTGCTCTTTGGAAATCATACCGGGTTCTCCTTGGATCATCCAGATTTCCAATGTTATCTCCTACGAAGGAGAGTGTCTGTTGGGCCCAAGTTGGGAGATGATTTTGTACTTAAGGTTCTTATTAAGCATATGATGTTTGATATACACTAATATCAGAAATTATAGGATCCAAATCAGAATCATCACCCCCAATTACATCTTCAAAATATTTAGTAGAATAGGAAGGAAATTCAACAGTTTTCTCCTTCACTAGTTCTACCTCCTGAAGAGGCTCATCGAACTTGACACTCCTTTCAATGATGATATGTTTTGATTTTATATCCAACAGCTTGAAAAATTTATATTCATTAAGATATCCGATAAATATACATTTGATTCTTTGCGGTTGCAAATCCCTCCTTTTATCAAGCGAAATTCGGGCCCATGCAATGGACCCAAACACCCTCAGATTCGACACATATAGCTTGTGTCCGAAATATGATTCGAAATGGTTCTTCCCTTTCATGGATGAGTGTGGAAATCTATTCTGAATATATTCTCCAGCATGCATGGTTTCCTCCCACAAATTTGCAGCCAACTTTTTTTATTCCAACATACAAGTGGTCATCTCCTTGAGAGACCGATTCTTCCTCTTCACTACACTGTTCTGGTGGGGAGTGTAGGGGACTACATGCTTGATATGAATACCACTTTGGGAACACATATGCAGTAACTAATTAGTGACATACTCCCTACCATTATCAGATCTCAAAATCTTGATATTTTTTCCAGATGCATTCTCAATCAAGGCCTTCAGTTCAGTGAATATTTCCAAGACTTCCAACTTCTTTTTGATAAAAAAGACCCATGTGTATCTTGAAAAGTCATCAATGAAAGTCAGAACATACCTTGATCCATTCATGGATGTGATAGGCATGGGACTTCTGATATCAAAATGTATCAGTCCCAAGATGCATGATGCTTGGCTTGCCTTCCCTCGATCGAACTTATGCTCAGGGTGCTTTCCAACAACACAACCAAATTCCAGTGGTAGATTTGATGACCAGGAGGCCTTCAACCATAGAATTATTCTGTAATTGCTGCAATTATTTGAAGTTCAAGTGGTTGAACCTCTCATTCCACAGTCTACTAACTTTATTTCCATGAGTCCGCAATGCGGTGGGCTTTGCATCCGCCACAAAATGGGAGAACTCGTAGGCTTTTGCATGATGATTTGCAAGGCCTTTTGCTACAAGTTTTCTGGATGCAATTTTTGTGATCTCTAAATCATCTAGGATAAAGGATACTCTCTTGGGAACTACCATATGTGTTATTTGATAAACACTTAGGATGTTTGATGCAAGAGATGGTACATACAAAACATTTGAAAAATAACCATGCTCAAGATCTACAGTACCTTGTCCTTCAGATATGATTGTGGAGTCATCTCCCATGTGGATGGGAATGAATTTGTTGGTCTCCAAAGATGAGAAGGAGTTTATTTCATCCATCATGTGGTTTAAATATCCAAAATATATCAAGAGTGCTTTGGACTTCGAAGTGCTTGCCATGAGGGCATGTTTTTTTTCATGCTGTGGTTCCCGATCTTACTGATCTCTCCTCCGAAATATTTCTAGAAGATTGATGTGGTTTATCTCAAGGAGAGAAGTAGCTTCATCAAGTTTATTTTTCATGCAAGCATGTTCAGGGTGGAAGCCCTTCCCGCAATATGAACACTTGACTTGTTCAGGGTGGAAGCCCTTCTTGCCGGAAGGCTCTTCATGCTGCTAGTTTTCAACTTTTGGCTTAGAATATTCAAATTTGGTTTTTGGGTTCTTATGCTACTTTCCTTTACCCTTAAGATATTTGGGACCCAAGACATGGAGGGCTTGATCATGGGAGGATCTAATGATCACCATCTAGACAAGTGTATCATGTTCACTTGTTAGGGACTCAATGAAGGCATTGAGTGAAGGAATCTTCCATCTAGGGGTTGTGAGCTTCCCCGCACAGACTGTAGAGACAAACAACAAATAATCATCTCCAAGTTTGGAGAGTATAACGAGGATGAGCTGATCATCCTCCTTCTCCACCTTACATTGCTTCAATAGTAATACAATGTGCTTGAACTTTGTGAAAAAATCATTTAAGGTCTCAAAATTGGAAGGTTGAAGAGACATCAACTCATTTTCAAGCTGGTATACTCTCAAGTCATCCTATTTTCCATACAGGGTTTCCAATTTTTCCCAAATTTCCTTTGGAGTCTTCAATCCCGAGAGATGGAAAAGAATATCCTGGGAAACAAAGAGGCACAAGAATCTGAATGCTTCATATTTCTTGTTCAAGAATCTAGCTTTGTGAGTCACAGAAGAAGGATCTTCTTTAGTGTCCATAGTGACCCTATAGATTCCTCTGGCATGTAGCTAGATCTCCATGTCTCCTTTCCATGAATGGAAATTGAACAGAGTCAAGAGTTCTACAGAAGAAGCCATTTCAAACTACTGGAGTGAATGATTTCACCTGTTAAAACTTGCAAATCACAACAAAAGGGGCACTTTAAGGTCGAACAGCTTGCACATTTTAGGTTTTCATCACACCCAACATAATTGATCAAGCAAGCTTGACCAACAATTCCTTAACTTGGGGTATTAAGTGGTAAGCCTTAGCTTCTGGTGCAGTGCTGTATTTTTGAGCTTTTGCTCAATTTTTCATCCAAGATCTGTCAAAAACCTTGTTTTTGAGAGATCTGAGCTTTGTCCCGCCGTGAGCTCTGATTCCATATTAATTTGTTACAGTGGTCTAGGAACTGAAAACATAGTCTCACAAAGAATACAGACAAATATGCATAAAATTGGCAAAATGGTGCTGCAATGGAAGTAGCAGCTCTATATGATCAATGAATAATGAATAATACAATACAATGATCATGCATGATACATGACTGCCAAGACAATTCGAATTCCCAATGAGGTCATTCGAATTGAATGAATGGGTGTAGCTTAATTGACTATAAGCCACAGTAAACACACTAGTTAACCAACTGATCAAGTGTTGATTGACTCAACTGAGTCCTAAATCAAGTTGGAGTGCAATAAATGAATGAGTCTAACTGAAATTTGTTGAACAGGATTATACACCTAATAACCATAGGTCTGGGGTTACCAACATACTCAATTAACTTGTAGACAATTGACTTCTAGAGTGCAGTAAAGGAAATAGGAGGATGAGAAAGACTTACTCGATTAACGAAGGGTGATCCTTGCTAGTCCTATTCCATTCTACTTCTTCTCCAAATTATTCAAGGTTGCTCCTCTTTCACCTATCAAGAGTCAATCTTCCAGACACAAGATGATTCATATATATATAAGCAGGTTAGATAAATCATATATAAAATGCAGAAACATAAACATTTATCAAACCAAGATACATGAAACACATATGGAAGAAGGATTCTCTTTATTATCAATAATGGAAAGAGTTCATATTAAAACCCAACGCCTGAGACAAGGACTCCTCTGCAACCAAAGGATTTTGAGTTCCACTACTCCAAAGACTTCTGTATACAATCCACCAGCATAACTTTGCTCTCCAAGTGTACGTCCCAAACACCCTCCCCAAGGCCTGTATTTATATGGAGGAAATAAGGCAGTTTCGAAGGTTGAGGAGGTTGAGACAGTTAAGAGGATTAAGGTAAATGGCTTAACTAATCTCATATCATCGTGTGTTTTTATTTTTAAATGTCAAGGGACATATTCATGGGTATGTAGAAGGACAACCCGTGAATGATCCATGAGTTTCTATAAGAGCAACCTGTGAATACATCCATTCGCGACTTGCAACAACCGACACTTGTGAATGATGCGCGAGTTGCATATATGGAGAGTCGCGAATACAACTTAACATAGCAAAATGGCAAAGTAACCAGCTGGATGGAGTAGAAATGTATTTTATAATAATCCAACCTATAGTGTTTTGGGAAAACCTCTATCCATAGATGTCCTTTTGTGTGCCAACATGAGGGATGTCGGCACTCGGACGGAGAGGTGCCATTCATGTGTATAACAGATGCCCCCTAATGTGTGAGGTCAGAGGGAAGTGATGTCCGAAATACATTATAATATGTAGCTTTGGAGAACTCAGAAATCCAATGGAGTAGAGAGAGTACCTGAAACAAATACATAGTAATGTCATATACAAAGTTACATCTGAGGATACTATGTTCAATTTACTGGAACATTATCTCCTTTACAATAGTTGAGTACATCATATGATACGGGTATAAAACCACGTATATTAGAAAGGTGGATTGAAGCCACAATATACAATAATGATGAGTCTTCAAATATCTGGAAGCTGTGTAGAAAAATGGAACATAATCTTGCGCAACTTAGTCCACAGGTGAGGAACTAAGGTCTTCATAAAGGATCCCAAAGAACCAGTACAATCCAAGCCATGTGAATAAGGGTAAGCTGAAGTCGAACATGGAAAGGATTCAACAGTTTGTCAATCAATAGATGATAATCGACAACTGAAGCAAAGGAATTCACCAATGATGGAAATGAATCCTGAGGTACTATCGTCAAAACTCTAGGTCTTCGTCTTCAGGAAGTGCTGAAACGGAACCATACTGTGATAGGGAAGGCAATAGATCCTCCAACAGATCATAAGAGTGACTAGGAACTAGGAAAAAGAAGGGAGACACAAATAGATAATAGATATAACAATGATGAGGTCAGGCTATAGATCAGACAATGGGTAGAGTCCTTGAACAGTGAGCACAACACAGAGATGACCCAAGGCAGCGTATAACTTATAGATAGAACAACTAGACTTATCTGTCATGTAGGAGACATGATCAGATTCCCCAGATATAACGGACAAGAGGAGGAGTAATAAACTCAAAGTGATAGCTGAACAAAAGTGGACACTGAAACATGGATGTTGGAAAGAAAAGAGTGCTATATTCAAGGATGACATGCTGCCATTACTGAAAACAAGATAAAACTTCTTCCTTACCTTCCCTGTTAAATTTTAACGAGTCCAGGAAAGTAAACTCGGTTCCCTCTTCATTTTTTAACAAGCTTGAAGAGATGGGAAAATAATGCTTGATAGTGTCACTGATTCGTGGATTTAATGAGCCCGAACTAGTACATGCTCAACCGGTCTTTTCACATTTAGAGAGTCTGAAAACACCAAAGAAGACTCCAAGGGGGTCCTTTTTCATCCAATTTAGTCTCCTGAGGCCGAAAAAGTATAAAACAAACCACAGAAGAACTCTCTTAACTTCCAAAGAAGAAAAGGTGAACCTTTTTCGTACTTAGTCAGGAAGGTCCGAAAAAGGTTAAATTACCACCTACCCAACGCTCCTTCCAGAATAGCATAAAATAGCTTGAGTTTTACGAGTGTGAAGGAAAGCAAGATCACTCGGAAATATCCATTTGGTTACGAGAAATGGGGATTACAACAATAAACTCGTTGCTTTGTTCTTTAGTGTTTAACGAGCATGACAAAGACACAAAGTACACTCAGAATCTTTTTCATGTTTGGGTCCAGAGCAAGAAAAAGAGAAAAATAAGCTCAAACCAGGTGTTCCTTTTTCATAGATTTAGTCCCTCAGGTCTGGAAAAGTGATAAACCTATGCCTGAGAATAATATTCTCAATTCAAAAGAAAAGAGAGTGATCCTTTCTCGTATTATTCCGCATGGTTCGAGAAAGAGATAACCTACCACCAATGCGGATGCCCGTTCACATATTCTTAATGAGCTTGAACAGACTAGATAACTCGGTAGTCAAGTCTATTTTGGAGGAGTCAGACCTGGGCCTAAAGAAACTCCATAAGGGCGGGGAGTCCTATAAAGGGATAGCTTGTAAAAAGAGATTCAGAAGAATCTCTATTTGGCGTGAAAAATAGCTAAGAGGATACCCCTAAACCTGAAACAATGGCAGTATGAGCACCCAAGGATGACAAAGGCATATAAAGATGATACTCATGAAATAAGGGCCCTAGCCACAGAAGAACAATGGTAGAGAAAAGGGACTAATGGCTTAGAATACCATAGTCCATGGCAAAATATTGAATACTAAGGTTAATGTGGAGTGAAAAGATGCCAACATGTGTTGGAAATAGCAAAACCACCGTATTGGAGCAACAACACTTTGTAAAAAGTGATAAACCTATTTCAAGGCATAAAGAGGGTGATATTAGTTAATTGGCATTTCAAACTATGGAAAAAAACCCACTTTATGAAATATGATTTCTATAAATAGCTTGAAAATTAAAACAAACTCACCATTTGAACTTTTGAGCCAAAAAAAACAAAGTTTACCCTCTACCGTTGATCGATCATTGTGGACAATTGGACCATCGAAATCGGAATCCGTTAGCTTCAGGTAATTCTACACCCTAAGCTCATCAAATTGATCCAAACAAATATTAGGTTTAAGTATGAATTCAGTATTAAATAGCATCCAAAACTATGGCAGTGCGCATTCGCGGGTTGCTAAGAGGGAAACTCGCGAATACATGTTATATTCGCGGGTTGCCTAACTAGATAGCCGCGAATGATCCGCGACCTGCCTAAATAGACAGTTGCGAATACTTTGCAGTGGGAAAAAACTTAAAAATATGCAAGAGTTTTTAAATTTTGACATGGAAATACTGAATTCCATTGCTTGTATTTGCCAGGTAAAATATGGTTTTGGAGTGGAGGGAAAGGGAGCACAAAATAATGGATCATAAGATGCTCCAAAGTGCGCCCACCGTACAAGCATTGAGGACTAGTGGGCTGCTGAAATTCTTTTGTACATCTCCCATGCGGGCCAATGTATGCATACTAGAGTTCAAGGTCAATTATTGAGATCATGAGATGGGGATGTTCAATCTTCAAGGTGAGACCTTAGAGCTTACCGTGGAAGACATATATTTCATTACCGGATTGTCACGATGGGGAGCACAGGTGAACTTGGAGGGAACTGGTAGGGGCGGTGACCCCTTAAGTGTCCAAAACTATGTAGACATATTCTGTACACCGGGCACTCAGAAGAAAGGAAGTAGCGTTCTAATTGCAGACATCCAGGATTTTACTCTCCAGGTATTAGCTAGTACCATTGTGAGACTTGCAGGATCAACAGGATTACATATGGCCACCAGGAACCAAATGAGGGTGGAAGTTGACTGTTTTAGAGGTTCTCTCTATGATTGGTGCTCGGGAGTTGCCCCCATTATGAGGAGGAAATTATCCGACTGCAAGAGAGGAAGACGCAAGAATTTTGGCTATGCAAGCATATTAGTGGCGTTCTTCTTCTTCGAGAGTACCAGCCATAAGCCCTGCCATACCACTACAGGTCAGATCTCCACGTCAGCAAAGGCTGAGCTGGTGGGGAGACATCTTCCTCCGTCAAGGAGGAGGAGACATAGTACACAGCATATATGATGATGACTTTTATATTTGGTGGGAACGACAGCTGTTGGCTTTGGAGCAGTTCCCATACGCCGGAATGGACTTCCGAGGTGACCCCGGCCTTGTCCTCCCTCCAGGAGGAGCATGGGGAGAGATAGGTAAGTAATTTTTAATTTTTTATCATTACAAAATTTTTATGAAGTTTTCAAATGATAGATATATACATATGTACAAGTCTTAATCCTATTTATGTGTCAAAATGTAGATATTGGACCAGTCCGCCCTGAAGGGCACCCTCGTATGTTTGTGCGTACTGTTGTGGGTGAGGATCAGGGATTGATCAGAGTACTAGAGTGGAAGCTAGCCAGTCTAACCCAATGAGTACCAACCATACAGATAGAGCATATCCCTGCAGCCATGCAGGAGTTCGTAGTTGGGGTTCCACCGGTTTGGCTACATCTTTTCAGACGAGTGGCGAGAGCAGTGCTCATATACAGAGATGCGGTGGATGCTGCCAAAGCCGAGGAGGCTAAGGAAGCTAGGGTGCATAGAGATCATGGGGACCAAGGTGGTCCTAGTGACCAGGGAGGTCCAGCTTAATTCTAGGGAATTTTGATGGACTTTGATCCACATTTTTGTACTTTTTGTATATGACGGGATATACGGATCAGACTCGACCTATCTACAGACAGATATTTTACAAATAT
>LPNX011041975.1:29512-75795 GCA_001517045.1 Pseudotsuga menziesii | reverse complement strand
CATAGAGAGATATGGGAGGGCGCCAGGGAGCTCCAACGTTCTGCTATCCATTGATCCACTGCTTTGGGGTTGGGCCACAGACCAGTAAACTTGCCAATGAGGGCTTTTTTCTGAGAGCATAAGGGCCATGCGGCACGGATCAGAGGGGGAAAGCTCCACAGAAGGAATCTCTTCCATCTTTTTAACAAACTTGGCAGGAGGGGGTGCCTTTGCCCTAGGGCCTGCAGATCTAACCAGAACTCTGAAAGCCTCCACCTGATCCATGGCCCGACCACCGGAGGAATGCATGGCCAGCAAGACCACCGGAGGAGAGCACGGCCACGGCGGATGAGAGAGGCAATACACTCAGCAACAAACTCAGCTCCAAAACTGCTGGGCGCGAGACTGGCGACCAGAGAGCACTGCGCAGCAAGGGACCGGCAGAGGGAGCTGCGATCCAAACTCAGCAAGGGCGGCGGCTAGGGAAACCCTAGCCGCAGGAGGAGCCGTGTCTTCTCCATCGCGATTCGCTACTTAGATAAATATTAGTTTTTACTTTGTAATTGATTATAAAAGGCAAAATTTATTTTTCTTTATATTGGATTAAAAAAACCTATATATTACACAACCTTTGTTATATAATATGCATTTTTAAGTATTTATATGTATTTATTTTTTGTGTTAAATATATTTTTAAAAGAATGAGCTGTAAAATAATGTATATTTTAAATTAATTAAGGTAGAGACTAGTCACTCTACGGCTTCCATTTTGTTTACCTCTATAGACTAAGTCCTTCCGATCTAAATGAGAACATTGACCTCATTTTGTGCTAATTTGAAGTTAATTAATTATTGAAATAGTTTTTTTATCCATTTTGTGATAATTGAAGTGAATTAATGGTTGAAAGAAATTTTTTTCAAAAGTTATTTAACACTTTTTCTTTTTTACTCATAACTTTAAAGAGATAAATCCCTTAAATCTCAATAGGAACAACTATTTCATTTTGTAATCATGTGATGTTCAACAATGGTCTCTATTTTTAGTTGCATTCTTAGGATTGATGTCATTTCACTTCATTCCACTCTATATTGTTCATCCCCTTGTTATTCCTTCTAAGAACATTAAGTGGGGGAGATAACATAGTTTGCACAAAGTTAGTAACAATTTCCTTTACAAAATTTTGGTTGTGAGGATATTATTTTCATCTTTGGGTCTTATCTTCACCACAACTATTAAATTGTGGTGCTCCATAACACCTTTCCACTCAGAGGTTCTACACTTTTTAATTTTTATTCTTCTTTTAAGCTAGAATCTTAGGAGCTTTGTTACTGTCCATAGTACTTTGCTTTGGACAAGTGATCACCATCTGACCATAATGAAAACATAACTACATTTAATGTTAACTTGTATGTAGTGTATTTTTTATTTATTTTCCTTCTATATTAATCAAGATATCTTAAGTAAACTATTTGTGAAATCTACTTCTACACACAACTCAGTCTTGGTTGTGATTTGCATTTTAAAAGTTATACAAAGAATAAATAAAACTTCCTAAAAACATTTCTAATGAAAGTTCATGACTGAAGGTCCAAAAAATGCAAAGCTAAATTTTGGTATCCTAACATACATTGGAGTTGAAGGTAACAAATCCACAAAGGGGTTGAAGAAGTGAAACCAAGGTTTCATACATAACCCTCCACCCACCATAAACCAAGGCCCTTAATGAAGACACTTTCTATCACCTGCAAAGTTAAACTTCACTAAAAAGAAAGCGTGGACACAAGGATGTATGCAGGCTTTTGTATGGAGACATTTCGAGAACCTAAGAGATCCACTTATGAAGTCTTGGGAGCCAATGTGGCTAGGATTGTCTTATGGGCTTTGTAAAATATTGCATAATTAAAGGTTTTTTTTGTTAAGAGACATAACAATAAACAATGTTGTCTAATCAATAATGATAAAACTTATTGGATGAGAGGATGCTACAACTACTCAAGAAACTCCTTAAAATAATTTTTAACAATTCATACAACTCAAGAAACTCTTTAAAAGATTTTTTTAATTAGGTTCCTTTAGTATAAGGATCATGACATGTATTTTTTTTCAATTAAAAATATGCATCACCTTAGTATAGCCACATTACTTAATGCACTCAATTATTATATAGCGGCTCAATAAAGGCGATTAGCTTGGATTAAAACTATTGAAGATCCAACCGTTAGGATGCATGCTGCAGTCGCATTGAATGCTCTCCAGCACGATGAGTATTGATGGCCCTCAACAAAAGCATCATGCATGCTAATCCTTGGATTAAAACTATTTAAGATCCAACCGTTAGGATGCCTACTGCAATAGCATGTTCTGCATCCGGCTGAATATTGATTGCCCTCAACAAAAGCATCATATCACTTACAAGAATTGAATCTAGATAAAAAGAATAACAATCGTTCCTCTCAACTACTCAAACTACATTCAATAAACAATGTTTTGAAATTTATATATTATATGATATCAATACACATTAAAAATTAAATTGAAAGTCATGGCAATTTACCCACCCCACTAATTTGTTTCCTCCCAAAAACCCAATGGACTTTCCAAATCACGGTCCTGTCAAAATAACTCGATAGAATCCAACAACGCATACAAGGCAAGCCCTGTCTTGGTATTTGGAATCCATTGGCCAGAGGTTGTGCAGATATCAATATCAGTGCTTCCCAGTAACCATCATGCCCTCTCCTGACACGTTTGACCAGCCATACATTTTCTCACGAAAGTCATATATTTCTTTTTGACGGAGCATCAAAAATAAAACCATTAAAAAACCACGAGCTTGGATTCCGCGAGTGTTGTTTTTCAATAACAATAAAACCATTAAAAAAAAACTAAGAGCTTGGATTGCGCGAGTGTTGTTTTTCAATCACAGATACCTCATGTCTCCTCCTGTCCTTCCTGAGAGCACCACATGTTCCTTCATCATATAAATCCCAAGAGCCCACAAAGACCAGCCCGCTTACATCTCGCTGCACCCACCAGCTTCAATCACTTCCCAACTGTACATCTTCTGCCCGCTTGTCATATCCCTTGCAGAGCACAATTCAATTCAACCGGGAATTTATTTAATAAATTATATCGGAAGGAGGAAGATTAATGGTTGGCATGGCTGGTTGGTTTGCACTGTTGGCTTATTTTTCTTTCTGCCACAATAGCAAAAAAGCCGGAACATTCAGAAACTGCAGTACAGCAAAGGGGTCTCTGATATGGCCAGGAATAGCTGGAATCTAGTTGGCTGGCTCTCTCTTTTCTCTTTCCAAGGTTCAACCTCATTTGCTTTTAAAATGCCCAAAAAAAGCCGGTCTCTCTAGTGAGACAATTCCTTCATTCTCTCGCTCGCAGTAGTGTGACAGATAGGTCTTCAGTCCAATCAATCTCGGTCGCCGATTGCTGCTACCTATAATCTTATTTCTGTCTGTTCAGAGCCATACGATGCCATTATAGCAAAACCATCGAGCGTATAAGCAAATTCATCAATGCAAATTTGTCCGACGAATTGTATACCCCGTACCCGATACTGTATGTTAAATCGAGCTAGCGCTTTCTTGGTGTTCTCATGGATTGACGGTTCTTGGACGGTGTCGATGTAGAGTGGCCATTGCAAATTAGGCGTTCTTGATCCTCGGCGTATTGAAATCTTGAAATCTGAAATTACAGGGAGATCACCATGGCGCCACCGCCGGGCACAAGAAAGCGAAAACTGAAACGCGAGGAGCTGGCGGTGCTGGTCTCGGTTATTGGCACGGCGGTGCTGATAGTGCAGCGGTTCCTTGAAGACAACGAGCTGTTATTGTTGCCGAGCCAAACAATGGCGCTGGAAGCATCTGTACAGGCAACGACTGTGGCACTTAGCAAGCTCCAGATGATGTTTTCTATAGCAGAGGTAGTTTCGATCGTGGAGAGCGACAATGTGGGTCCGAGCGACAGGAACATTGCCGGCTCCTGGTTCCATAGGTTTACGACAACCGTCACCGACGACAGAACATGGCGCGAGAATTTCCGAATGTCGAAGCCCACCTTCATTAGCCTCCTGGAATCACTCCGCCCCGCGCTCCAACGCCAACAGGACGACGCGGATCATGAGCCCGGTGCCCCCAGCGTCCCGGTTGATTTCAGGCTCGGCGCCGCGGTCTTCCGGCTGGCGCACGGCGCCACCTTCAAATACGTCGGGCGGAAATTCGGCATCGGCACAAGCTCCGCCTGCAAGGCCTTCTACGAGGTCTGCAGGGCGCTGGAGGATAACCTCAGCCATCTCTTCGAATTCCCCTCGACACCCGAAGCCCTGCACGCCGTTATTGATAAGTTTGAGTCAATCCACATGCCCAACTGCTGCGGCGTTATCGGTTACACGCGGTTCGATCCGCAGGGTCGCCAAAGCGTCGTAATGCAAGGGCTTGTGGATTCCGACGCTCGGTTTCTTGATATATCTTTTGGGTGGCACGGCTCCCTCACGCCCACCTTGATTCTTCCTCGGACTCGTCTCTATGCCCGTGTAGAGTCCACCCGTGAGCTCCTCCACGGGCACCCGGTGGAACTCATGAACAGCTGCTTTATGCCGCAATACATTATCGGCGACCAATCTTGCCCTATGTATCCATGGCTTCTTACCCCCTATTACGCCAGAGACAGCCCCGCGCCCACTCTCATTCCTTCTCAGGAGCTTTTCAATTCTGTGCACGAGTATGCCAGAAGTGCAATCTGGAGAGCATTCGGCAGGTTAAAATCTCAATGGCAGCTTCTCACAGTGCGCCAGCGCGGGGATAGTATTGAATTTCTTCCCCACATTGTTGTTGCCGCTTGCATTCTGCACAATTTGCTGATCAATAGCGGGGAGCCGATGCCCGACGTGCAGGAGGTTACTGAGAATGATTTTCCTTTGGCCGACGAGAGTAACGAAGTTGCAGAAAGCGTAAGGGATGCTCTCGCTTCGCATATCCGTATGGTAGCCAGCCTCTGATGCCTTTTCTAAAGTAATACTTGCGATCTAATCTCTTTTTTTGGTTTTTTGGGGACCAAGTTGTGGTGCTATCAGGTGATTATCTATACCGTCAATGTTACTCAGCAACTGCATGCTCTTTTATCTACCTAGTAATTGCTCCTGATTTTCACTTCTTTTATACAAATCTCTTTAACTAGGTTACTGCTCTGTAAGGAAACCACCAAAGTTACCCAGCACTTGACGGGTCGTATCTGTATCATCAAAACTATCAAAGCATCTTGCTGCATCCACACCCTCTTTTTGCTTTTTTTTCCATGTTGTCAAAGATTTATATACTTTTCAATATTGACCTCTATCCTGCAAGCACCATAGCTTCTAAGCTTTTGTCCCTTATGTCGTAGGGATAAGTATTCCTGTGAAATCTTCATCCCTGATAAAGCAAACCACAGACCACAGAGCACAGCCAGAATGGAACTTTAAATTCACAATTTAGCTTAGTTTCATGTCTTCCATTTCCTTAATCCTGCACCACATTTTGATCATTGCATGGATTCTTATTAGGCACTATGCGTGAATTTTCATCATGTACTGCTTTCTACTTCAAGACATTACCCCCAATTTTGTACTGTACTGGAGGTATAAGATTTCATACTAGGTTTATGTAAACTCTGCTGCTGATCATCCTGGCAATTTTTGCTTGCCCCATTTTTTTGAAGTGGCTCGCGAATTTATTGACAGTTCCAGCTTTATTGCTGTTATTTTGAATCTTATCATGGATTATTTAAGCCCACCTTAAGGTGAGTTCCATATGCGGAATGTATCAAGGGTTTTCTTTCTTCTGATGCTTTCTGAAAAACGAGGTCTATCAGGACATATTGCTGCTAATATATCGGACTTAAAACTTTGTATTTCAAAATGTGATTTGTGTGGATTGAGTGATGCATGTATGTGACTTCTGGCCATACTATATTCAGGTAAGATGTTGATTGGACTGTGGTTTAGGGATTGCTCAGGTTCTATGTTTACGAGATTGACCTCTCTCTGGCTAAAAACATGGAGTGTTTTTGTTGAAAAAAACAAACTCTAGACAAGATGATAAAAGACCAAAAACCTTTCAACTTTTTGGTATTTGCTCTTGGAACCTTCTTGCTTTTGGAACCTTGCTGTCTGTTTTATTTTCTACCTGATGGAGAATGAGATTTCAATTATTTTTGGTTTTCTCTAGTTTATGGTAATTGTTGTAGGATACGTTAGCTTCTGTTCAATTTTTGACTTGGTGACTTGTTCCTGAAGTTGAGGGTGTCTTAACTAAAGAGAATAAATGTTAATGAAAAGTTAACGATACTGTTTTGAGAGAGTTGGGCACATCTGCATTACAGAATAGACAACTTTCTTTATATTGTATACCTACA
Organism: Pseudotsuga menziesii; assembly: GCA_001517045.1. Taxonomy (NCBI): domain Eukaryota; kingdom Viridiplantae; phylum Streptophyta; class Pinopsida; order Pinales; family Pinaceae; genus Pseudotsuga; species Pseudotsuga menziesii. The sequence continues at coordinate 69,410 of LPNX011041975.1, read as the reverse complement.
GTTCCAACTTGGATGCAAAACACAAAACCGCAAAACACAAAACAACATAACAGATATCATCTCGTATCTTTAGAAATAAACTGGATATATTTTGTTTTGGCTGAAACATTATTTTGGTTTGGTTATTGTTCTTAATCCGTTCAGTGCACATGAGAAATTAAGAAAAGAGTGACTCTTTCTGTGCACCTTATTTTAGAAGTGATATGTGATTCAATCCCGGAAATGGTCTTTTTATAGTTTACATAAGATTGACGAACTGTATATTTTATCAGTAAGAAAGAGCTATAATCTAGATGGTAAACAAAGATTTCATCCTTTTTCTGAAAATCTTGTCCTTTCTGCACTTATCTTAGTCTGCAGTAAAATGAAAAACAAATCGCACATTTGGTGTTTGTTATGAATTGTGTAATATGGGAGCAGGGAAATGGTGTATCAATGGTGATTGTTTCTGTCAAATGGATCGTCTTATAGTTGTTTCATGTGTTTTACAGAAATTCAACAGCCTTAAATTAGGCCGGTTTCCCTGGGGTAGTATTATATTTGTTTCCAATCTTTTCCTGTATATAAAGTTACTGACATACATGAACTCTGGAATTCTGAAACTTGGCACTGAAATGTAGTCTGAAGATTGGAGAAATACGCTATAAAAAATGCTCAACTTGGGCAAAAGGATTTAGGACAACATTTTCAACTGGTAGTTGTTTGATTAAGTTGTGCACTTGTAAGTATGTGTTTTCAATTATGAGATCAGCCAGCTACTTAAGTTAGAACTTGGCATTCATTATTGTGTTTTTTTTATTATTCATGTAATTCACTTATCAAGTGTAATTTCCTTAATGTAATGTTTTGAGGCAGTGGTGGGCTAATTGGTGTATTGTCAAAATACAGATGAATAACACAAATTCCCTTGTCTGGGTGAATATTTCTTACACAAGATTTGGATGTCAGTTTATTGACACAAAACAATTCCTTCTTTGCCGGTACCCTTGGGCCTTTTCAGGAATGCCTATTCTTTTGGAAGTAACACAATTAAAGCCTTGAATGTCTCTTTGGGATTTACCCTTGGGCCTTTTCAGGAATGCCTATTCTGTTGGAAGTAACACAGTTAAAGCCTTGAATGTCTCTTTGGGATTTCCAGGTTGATCATCCCGTGAGTACTCTTTCACCTGAATGTTTAGTAGAAGCAGCTACAAATATATGCAATAGATTTCTGCAAATACTGATGTGTGTTCCAAAAAATTTTGCTCTTGAAATTCTCTTTGTTGAACATCAGTAGGTTCTGACTTTGTTGAGATGGCTTTCAATGGGTAAAAGAGCAGAAAATATTATGTCCTCTATGCCAACGAATTATTTGTCATAGTATATCCATTGAATAGGTGTGGACTATGGGGTACAACAAATGAATTTTTTAGTACATTCACTTATGCACTTTAAAACAACTGCCAGAAGATCAGGTAGGATTGCTTGCTGTGTTTTATTTCAAGCGCTGAATTGGAAATGCATGGTCATGTGCACTATTGTGACTAGGCAATTACAGGGAGAACTCACAGACATACTAGAAGACATCGTCTGTGAGCCATCATATGCAGATGCAAGGATGCATCTATTTAGGAATTTTTTTTTTCTCACAAGTGAAAGTGTTGGGCCTTGAACTTACTTTTGTGTCATTACCTTGATTCAAAAATAGATCTGCTGAGTTACATATTTCAGCCAGAATCAAACATAAGTCTGCTAAGTTACATAGTTCCAGACTGTCCGGTACACTGTCCCATCAAAACTTTAATTTAGTAGACATTTAGGTTAAACCGAAGTTAAGATAGTACATTTAATTTAGTCAACTGAAAACATTTCAGTTTTTCAGTTGAAGCAAGATTAAAATAGTACATTTTTCTCACATTTCCATATGTTTTGGAAATGGAAAGAATTCAAACTTTGTTGTAAGCAAGCATTTCTTACGAGGAATTTTAAAATTAAGCTTGAAAATATTAGAGTTACTTTTAAAATGTGTAATTTACATGTTTTTCCAGCACCTCTCATTTTTGTTTTCAATCAGTTTGCTGATTGAGGGTGCACATGGACTGAACTGGTTATGAGACATATGGGTATATCTGTATCAACAAAGCGTGAAATACAGATTTGGAAAGCCTCAAGGTCTGCAGCGAAAATGGAGTTGGTAGAGTGATGTATCTAGATACAGTGGACCTCTTATCATTGCAATAAATATTCTAAACATATTCTTGATGATCATATGAAAGTTATCCTGAAGAGACAAATGTTAGGTAGAGGTGTTATCACTGTACAGTAACCTACAACCCAGGCATAGACATATTTTCGATAACCTAAACCCATGACGATGTTCCACATATAATAATAGGAATTATAAATCTTTACAAGAATTTATTCTCTCTCGATTTTTTCAATAATGTTGGGAGATTCATAGATGCCCACACGTATCAAAATTGCGAAGCTTGAAAGAATCGGGATCCGTGTCATGCATGTTGGCAATAACTTACAGGCGGGAATCTCAACTTTCATACTTTTATCTTCGAGCATTTAACACCAGTGGCTTACGCATGTGGACTGTCAACTCGTATTTGGAAGCCAACTTTCATCATCTAGCGTCTGCTTTAATTCATGTGCACAGTCCACCCGTATTGGGAAGCCGACTTTCATCATCTGGAATGAGATTTAATTTTAGTTCGAAACAGGTCCAAAAGGGAATCGATCATCTTACGGTTATACATCTCGATAGTCATTAACCTCAGCTTATGCGTTATGATATTGGTAGTCAACTTGTAGTTGGAAGAAGCTTTAACTTTCATCACCGATCTCAGGTTCATTAGGAAATCGACGTTACAGATCTCAAATCTGTGTCAAGTTTCATTGAATTGATATATTTCAATATCGGATGAGAAAATTATCCCGTCGGAGAATTCTCTCGTTATGGAAGCAGTGCATTGGATTCTTGTTGCAAGCGTCATTATAGATTCACATGGTTCTGTTAAGGGAAAAAAAAAAGTTGATGACAATAAATCTAAAGGATAAAGACCATTATAGAAAACACCTTTAGACGAAGCGTTGAAGTAGCTTGTTGAGCGACAAGACAGGTAACGCTAATTTATATATCCATCCCTGGACAATATCCGTTCAGGCACCCAACCATGGTGATGTGGATGTGCTTTCAATGAGAGACTCGAGAGAGCAATGCGGGGCATTTAATGTGACAGGTCTTTGCCTTGTGGGTTGTTGGATTTCAAACAGGTTGAGATCCAGTTACTCACAATGCAACAACCCTCTCATTAAATACCTTACTGCATATAAAATATTTTTAATACCTCATTGCATATAAAATATTTTTAGCTTTTTTAATATTCTTTCCATTTTATAGTAATATTTTAGCTAAAATTCTGATTTGTAAAATGAAAAAACTTCATTCATTAACAAGTCAAAAATCTCACTTGTAAGATAAACAAACATCATGAATGAGGCAATACAAATCTCACTTGTAAGATGAACAAACATCATGAATAAGGCAATACAATTGAGATAGAGAAAGTAGCAGATAATTCCATCCACTTTATATGTGCTCCACGATTTTACACTTATATGTTATCCACTATTGAGGAAGGAAATTCTATTATACTTTGAAGGAGGCTATCAATACCAATATTTGGTAAGCATAACTTAAATTTAAATTATTACGACATGTGTTTTTATTACATGAGAACGAGATACGTGTATTATAAGAAATAATAAGTATAAATAATAAATAAGAAGAACAAGGTCAGAATAAGTAATAAATAAAGTATGATTGCTACTTAACTTTGGTTTATCACTCTATTCACTAGAAATAATAAGTATAAATAATAAATAAGAAGAACAAGGTCAGAATAAGTAATAAATAAAGTATCATTGCTACTTAACTTTGGTTTATCACTCTATTCACTAGTCATAAGTTAGGCATAAGTTAACTGGTTGTGATAGTATTGGGTCATTTTCTAGGGGTTAAATGAGAGGTTCAATTTCCAAGAGGTTGTATTATTGAGTGGATCAAAGGTTTCTTCCTTGTTTAAGGAGTGCATTTGAATTCAAATATGCAACAAGTGTACTTAATATATATTTGAACCCCACTAGATTGGAGGAGAGTGGCTTTGCAATTCACCTACAAGCCTAAGTCCAAGTCAATCATTCAACTTAAGTTACACATATATTTGTTATGCTTTACTTAAAGAAAGGGTTCCATAATTATATATCAAAACCACCCCTTGGTTATAAGTACGACAATTACATATCAAAACAATTAGTTATAAGCATGATAGTTAGATATTTATATTTGGGTTCTCAAATTGTTAATAATAATTAGTTATTTAGATTTGGGTTCTCAAATTATTAATAATATTTTAAGTATGTATTAAAAATAAAAATAAATGCTTAAATGATGATTAGGGTAATGATAAGTCAATTATTCAACTTTTCTAAGTGAGGGGTGATGATAAGTTAATTATTCAACTTTGTTAAATAAGGTAATGATAAGTTAATTATTCAACTTTGCTAAGTGAAGTAATGATAACTCAATTATTCAACTTTACTAAATTGCACTTATACTTGTTATGCTTCACTTCATCAAATGCTACACAAATATATATAGGTTACACAAATATATATATATATATACCCTTAGTTATAGGTAAGGCAATTACAAATCAAAACTCTTGGTTATAAGTATGATAGTTATTAAAAAATAGAAATGGAAATATTGTTCCATTCAATGAGACAATGCTAAAATGAAGACTATAGCTTAATTAAAAATGAAATTAATGGATAAAATTTCCTTGTTTTTATACATTAATGGCATAACTACAATGTTTAAAATAATAAAGTAGTTTTACATAATTATTCCATAAAATGTAATTATATTAATATTAAAAACAATTAAAATATACATTTAATTTTTTTAGTTATAATTATTATTAAAAATAAATCTAAATCATCTCAACTTTAAATCTATATTATGAATATATTATAATATATAATTAAATAAAAATTAAACAAATATTATAATATTTATATTTGATTTAATATATAGTTGAATAAGGATTAAACAAACATTATAATATTTATATTGTTTTAAGCCATGCTATATATATAGATTATGTAATTTTGTAACTCATGTGAAAGTGAATTTATAATTTATATAAATATTTAAATAATGAAATGATTCTTTTATTATTATATAAACAAATATTTTATAATAAATTATATATATAATTAAAAATAAAAATTAATATTTTTAAATAATAAATATTAATATTATATTTATAACATATTGAAATGTTGAGCTCATACAATATTGATAACCACTTTATTTATGAATAAAAGTTATAATTTACATATGATAGTTGAAATGAAAGGGTGCAAGATATGTTAGTGTGTAGTTTTTCTATAAATGAGTGAAAAAATTTCACTCAAAAAGTAGATTGAAAAAAAAACTAATTCTAATGAGTTGGATTTTATTTTGGTTTTACAACTAAAATAATGTTTTTAAAGATGATGGTTGAAATGAAAGGTTGCAAGATATGTTAGTATGTAGTTTTTAATAACTAAATGAAAAAAATGTTTCATCAAAACCAAATTTGATTTCACTTTAGTTTCACAACTAAATAAAAATAAGTGTTCATAAATAAAATTCAAATGCAAAGATGGCAAATATATGTTATTATGTAGTTTGCATAAATAAGTGAACAAATACTTAAAGTAAAAGTATTAAGTTGAAATTTGAATTAAAATAAAAATATTTATAAAATTCAATATATATTTTATGAACCATACACATATATTTTTGAAACTATAAATAACTATATATTTTTAAATATATTTATACACAAGGCATTATTTATATTTAATAGAAAAACTTGAATTATTTTCTTATTTATTTGTTTGATAAATTGATAAAGTTTAACATATTGTATCAATTAGCATTTTATTTTTTAAGTATCCACGACAAATTTTATGTGGAAGTATTTTTAAATTTATTTATATATTTGTTTTAAATTAATTTTGTGAAAGTATTTTTTAAATTATGAATATGTTATTATTATTCATTTATATTGATAAGATACTTTTTTTTTGGCATTTATATTGATAAGCTAGAAAGTGTTTAGGAAATCTAGAGGAAGTGACTTCTTACAAGTATCTCTCCATTAATATTTATCACAAGCTCAATTGGAACTATAGCATTGAGAAAATGATTAATGGAGGGTGGAAAGCTTATTTTGGTTTTGAAAATATCTGTAAATCAACCAATTTGGTCATGTGGGACAAAAACGAAGTTCCTCTTTGAAACTCTTGTCATCCATGTTGTCTTGTATGGTTGTGAAGTATGGGGTTGCAACATTTTTAGAGAATCTTGGAGGAAGATTGAGCAAATCCACAAGCGGTTTATAACTTATAACCTCAAAATTAAAAGCAATACGCCTTATCCTTGTAACAAACCTAGTAAACATATAACTAATGCTACATAATTTTTTTTTTAAAGATAAAGGCTCATAGGTCTTAAGTTTCAACACTACATGATGGATTGTAACACAGCTTAAACTCTTAGCTCTACATCCAAAGCTTACCAAAAGAATGTTATATAAATGTTATGATTTGAGTATATGTCTCTTATATCTCTAGATGGTGATGACATAGAGTTTAAGCTGTGGACTTCTTTTCCAGGACTCTGAGACTCTAGCCATGGATTAAGCTCAACACTATATGTCCTATCTCCCCTTACCCATACTCAGTTAATCTCTTGTTTCCTTGGTATAAACTGGTATAACATTATCCTTGTGGTTTTGGAATGGCGATAATCTAAAGTTCTTACATTCTAAGGGTAAAAAGTTGAGCCTTGTGTCATAAAGGTTGAAAACTGGCCCGCACTTTATTCTCCTCCATACTTGGCTCGACTTTTACCATATCCAACATTATTTTCAAGACATATTTCTTTTCTTTGTCCTGAGCTCGAGTGGCAGTGGAGTTATGCTAGTCAACTTTATAACCTCAAACTTTTGGTCACTTGTTTCTTTTCTTGTTAAATTGGGTATCCTTCTAGGGAATATATCCTCCTTTTAATAGGCATTGTGTTATTTCACAACGTTTCTTTTCAATCTCCTGAAGTATCTCACGGCGTCATCAGTAAAGTCAAAACGAAGGCTAATAGTTCAACAATGAGCTCTGGTTCTTCTCTCTAACAGGTAAAATCATTCTCAGTGTTTAATTGTTCTCATTTATTCTCTTCCCTTAAATATTTTGGTGCTAACATTCTGTTGCAGCTGCAACCTTTTCCCAATTTTTTTGAAAATTTTGGACCCTCCTTTTGGTTTTATCTAGCCTAGTATTGTTCGTTTCTTTAAATCTGTCATTCCTCTGCTATAAATTATGATCTTTTGAGGTCAGAAGTATGGTCAACTGTTTTTCTTTTGTTTCGGGAGTTGAATGATCTAGCACTGTCGTTTGTCCAGTCGATGAAAGGGAAAACTGTGATATATATTGTTTCATTTTTTTGAGCTTAACGTTTGATTTTTTGATGACTTTTATCGTTGTCGAGAGTTGGTTGAAGAATGAACCGGAGCATTAGTCCTCTATGTCGCCAACGTTTCAAAAGGAAAACGGTGAACGTCTCGATGGATAGTTCTGTTTCTCGCCAATCCGTGTTTTTATCTCCTTTTTGTTTTATTTTTTAAACCTTTTATTTTGACTATCGGTGATTTTGTTTTATCACTGTTGGAAGTCAATTGACGAATAAGTCAAAAGACTTGTCTCTACGTTGCCAACGTTTTGGAAGGAAGTTGATAAATGACCCAAAGATAGTCTTTCTGCTCGACGATACTGAAGGTTTTAAGTAACCCAGGTTGCGATACTTTGTAAAAGTGTAAGTCGCAATGATACCTTTTATATCGCTGACACTGCGAAGAGTGTTGCGGTTTGAAATTTCGATGCGTTAAAGTTTTTCGGTTCCGATCGCCGATACACAATCATTGCGATGATAGTGCTTGGCATCGCCGACACTGCAGAAATGTTAAGGTTTGGAGTTTCGACCTTTAGCATTTAGAGCTTTCAATCGCCGACGGGTTTTATGTTGTCGCGGATCCGTAGTAGTTTGTAAGTCCGCCGTTGCGGTTGTAAATTGAACTATCCTCCCGATGTTTAGTGTTTTCAACTGCCGATAGGGTTTTCTCGCTGACTCTTTTTCACCGAAGGTTTATATATAGGGGTGGAGCATTATTTTATCTGTATTCGAACTCGAAGATTGCTCTAGTCCTTGTCGATTGAACTTTTCACGTGCCCAATTGTCCGGATCCGAATCGTTAGCGTGCTGCCATGGAGGTTTTGGGTCATCCTGTCGATTGCACGGCGTTTTTCCAGGGTGATTGTTGCAAAGAAGATATGTCTAAAAGACAAAAGAAGAAGGCTCCAATTGTTGAAGGAGAACTAGAGGTTGAGATCATCACTAGGGTTGAATACATATATGAAGATACCAAAGCTACCATCGGGGTCGAACTGGATTATAAATGGGGAGAGGTATAGAGGATGATTGCAAATCAAAACGTACCTGATGCAGGATTCGAAGAGCTAAACATTTATGCAAACATCGAGAAACCGGCTCTTATGAAAGTAGCCACAATACCTAAGTTGTTCTGATGCTCAGAGGTGATTGGTGGGATTCTGCCTAGGGCAGATGTAACTACAATGATCCTTGAAAATACTGCTAAGCAGGGCTACGTTGCATATAGCCCTACACATGTCTCTATGGCATATCATCTGCCTCCTGCTCAGATTTACTTGACAGAAACCTGATTGAAAGAAACAGCTATGGACCTGGTAGAAACAGTTAAAAGAATGATGATACCACGGAAGAACTTTCAAACGAGGCCTTCAGGAGAATATGATACATCTACTCTCCGAACTTCCTATAGATTTATTACACTAATGCTGAATAGGATTTTTGGTAGAGCTCACGGAAAAAGCTTCAAAATTGGATGGATACCAATTATTTTTTATGTGGCTACTCAGGGAACTATATTTAATTGGGAAAATATAGTGTCTAATAGCCTCTCAACATGCATATCCTCAGCCTTGGAAGTGGTGTCACAGAAGAAATCAGAGTTCTACATGAGCTCTATCCTAGTTGACTGTGTACCCAGTCTTTTCCAGCCTTGAGGTGTAATTAGGATAGGGACAGGACCCTGGTATACACAACATATAGATTGTTTTGGGCACACAAATACTATAGCTACTACAGAGAAATATGTGAACACTTCATCATGCCTTTGTACACCCTAATTTTTCCGACTGAATGCAACTGCATGTCCGAAGAAGCATTCAAGGTCATCGAGGAATATGGAGACTATTATTTGACTGAGGAAGGATTGTACATAAGAATGTATGGGGGTTCCAGAGCACCTTCTCTACTCCCTAAGTATGCCACTAACTATGCGCTACACAAAGAGGAAGCTAGGCAGGTATACATTGATGGTGTGGGAAGTTTCCTATTCGAACATAAGAAGGCAACCTATCCCGCAATACCTTTTTGGCTTGGAAGTTATAAGTTTTCAAAGGTAAAACAGACTGCAGAGTTTGTTCAGGAGCTGGAGCATTTCCATTTTGGTGAGATGAACTTTCACAGGAATGACTCCCAAAATAAGGTGGTAGATCACTGCAAGGAGGAAAGCATTCATTTTGAATATACCAACTTCTGGGACAAGGACGAGGAAACATTCAGGAGTGCAAAGAACATGACTACCCTAAAAAAGAGATTTAAACAGAAAATAGTCGCTATGGATGGAAAGGGAAAACCTACACATAAGACTAAGACAGCGGAAGAAGAAGAGGCCAAAAAGAGGGAAGAAGATGCTAGAAGGCTAGCACAGGAGGCAGAGAGTTGGTTGAAGAGTGAAGAAGAAGAAAGAAAGAGAGCTACAGAGGAAGCAGCAAGGAAGGAAGAGGAGGAGAGAAACAGAAATGAAGAAGCAGAGATAAAGAAAAGACAAGAAGAAAGTGAAGGTCTAAGATTAACAGGATCTAAAAAATACCAATAGACTACTGAGCAGATAGATACATAGGGGGGACAGGATCACACAGATCAAGGACACGAACAATCTAATCCTGATCCCCAGGAGCCTACTGCATCTTTTGGCAGCACAATAGGGCAAGCTTCATTTTTTGGAATGAATTTGATCCCTTTCATGCCTAAAGAAGGGAAGGAAGTACCTGACTTCAGTACTATTTTCTATGACAATGAGAAGAAAAGGATTGTTAAAAGAACCGACAAAAAGGTTGAAACTGGAGGACAATCCGAAAATATGATAATTGATAAGACCTTGGTGTATGGAACAGATACAGATCCAATATTGACAGCAAGAGATGGGGTGGCATTAACCCAAGCTATTGAAGATAATGTAGATAGGCTGATGACGGATCTTGGGCAGTCAAGAAAGAACACAACACAATTAAAAGAAACACTGAAGAAGGAGAGGAATGAAGGTTATAAATTGAAAAGGAAATATGAGGACATGATAAATGAAGTGAGGACTTCAAAGATAGAACTCCAGACTCTGTAGGCAAATAAGGTGGCTTTAGAAGTCTCTGTAGAGAAAACGGAAAAGGATGCTCATAACAGCTTAGCAGAATTACCAAGGCTATAGCTAGAGCATTAAGTATTGAAAACTGAGAAAGATGAAATTCAGGTGTCCTATGAAACTATGAGGGTAGAGAAGGACCAGTTACAAAGCAAAATTGTTAAGTTAGAAACAAAGAAGGCCGCCACAGAAGAAAGAGAAAAGCAATATCAAATACAGGTGGCAGCCTTGGAAGAACAGATTACTTCATTGACAGCATCACTGAAAGATGTTATAGAATAGAAGACAGACTTCCAGCCTTTAAAAGAGCATGTTCTAACTCGGAGAAGGAAGATCCACCATTTGCAAGTGTGCATTGAGGAAGAAAGATGTAAGATTTTACAAATAGATAGTAGATTAGAAGAAATTTTGGATCCTACGTCCTATTTTTTTGACAGATCTCAACAGATTCTGGAGATTCTAACGGGAAGAATAGTGTGGATAGAAACAAATGAGGAATCTCCTGTGGAGCTACCAGTTAAAGACCAGCAGAGTTTAAAGCAGGAATATTATTTATTGGAGTTTGCAATCAATGTTGTGGAAGAATTCAAGAAAACTGTAAAGAAAACGAGGGGAGCATGTGCCGAATACTGCAGGAGGGTGCTTGCTACATACAATAGATGCTAGATTTCAGTAGAGAGGAGATTGGATGCAATACTAGAGCATAAATTGTTTATAGAGCATCTATAGAATAGATACCAAGAAGACGAGCAAGAGATCCAACAAGTAAAGGATCTAGATGAACGGATTTTAAAGAATGCAGTGGCACATGCAGCTGTAAGTATACACCTCCTGGAGGATCAGTTGTGCCTCAGTCCTGCAAGAATAGAAGGGGTAAGGAACCAGGCAGCCAAATATGAGATAAATATTCGTTTTCTTGAACCCTCTGGATTTGAAGGTATAGCAGCGGAGGCCCAGGCATGGAAAACGTTCATCAACGACCAGGAGGGCCCCTCTTCATAAAGTATTTTAAAAGATTTTGTTTTAAAATGTAATATATTGTATAAATTATGAGCACATACTACAAGACAAAATTTTGGAACTAAAAGGTTGGAGAAGCCCAAAAGTCATTGAGAAGCATCCCAAAGGTTTTGCTTTTTTGTATAAATATAGGAGAGTTTAGAGGTAGAAGGACTTCTTTCCCAGGCATTTTTTGAGAGTATATTGTAAGAAGAACTACTTCCTTTTACAATAAAGAATTACAAGTTTCTGCTGGAGAAAGTTTGGTGGAATGTTTCAAATGCTTTGCTATGGATCAGTTGAATGTGAACTATTTCATTTTCAACTTATGTCCATTAACTGTGAGATCATTCTAACTCATTAAAATTCTGTTCATGTTATGAATGTCTTCTAGTTTATTCTGTGAAATTTCCACTGTGAGTAATGAAGGTCGCAATTAACAATAAACTATCTTGGTGTTCATATTTCTATTAATGTTCATGTGTTCTAAAATAAATAACAGCTATCTGTAATTTTTCCTAATACGTGCACAGAAATACACTACTCATTGATAACTGATAATTCTGCTCCCTAGGGATAGGTTAGTTAGTTATAGTTAGTTTCTTGTTGTTTGCGATTTAGATTCGAGAGAGGTAAGACAAGAGGTAAGAACTTGCGCATCACATTGTGACCCTCCTCGTTATCTCTATCAATTTGCATTTTTAGATAGGCACTTGCACATCATACCTTAAATACAAAAAACTAAAAATATACACGGTGGATCGGGCTGTAACTGGTAAAATATTTTAATTTGTTACTTGACCTATGGTAGCCGGACCGTAAACCGGACGGATTCCCCATACCAAACAGTAATGGGATAATTGGGAACGTTTATTAGGGAGAATCCCTAACTGTTGTTACCTGCAATTTTCCAGGCCTCAACATTTTTTTGGCGCTAGAAGGAGGGCCACCAGTGCATGGCTGGCTGAGGAAACTCACTTCCTTGAAATCACTCCACCGGTGACAGTTCTGAAAGTAGTTTGTTTCACAAACCCACTCCTGAAGATAAAGAGAAAGGGTATCTGTATCCTGTCGATAACGAAGTGGTTGATGATTTAAGAAGAATCACTAGGGCATATGCGAAAAAGATTGGAGGATTACCTATCATTTCTGTCTTACCTAGAAGAGAGTATCAGAAGAAAGATCGCCCTCAATTAGAAGACTCAGTGTTGGTATAAGATCTTGAATAACTAGTAGAAGCATCCTTACAAGAAGTTGACCAACCTTTGAATCAATTGGATCCAGATTCACCTTACTGCTCACCTTTTCGGACCTCTGTTCAGTCACAACCTCATTCTCCACTCAGAATCATGGCTAATGTAAATGCAAACCAACCACCTCCACTGCCTGCTTGGAGAGCTAGGTCACCTTTAAATTTGACACCTCCTTTGCATGATTTGCCTCAAGCTTTTGACAAGATGTTACCTAAGTTTGAGCCAAGTGAAGGAATTTTGGTAGATGATCATTTACAGAGTTTTTACTTGGCTATAGAAGGATTACGAGCTGGGGAGCATGAAGATGTGGTGTGTAGATTGTTTCCCCACACTCTGAAAAGAAAAGCAGCCTCCTGGTATTTTGCACTACCTGCAGATTCAATCACGGATTGGAACACATTTGAGAGAATGTTTAGAAGTAAATATGCAGTTCAGAAAACTCATGCAACTTTAATGAAAGGGTTATGTGCTCTAAATAAAGAAAGAAAAGAAAAGGTACATAATTTCACTCAAAGATTTCCTGCTTACCTAAACAATTTCACTGCACCAAATAAGCCATCTGAAAATGATCTAATAGAATACTCATACCTCAGCCCATAGGCTTGATCTAGCCATGTTTTCCAAGAGATCAGTGAGACCTACATTAGCATAAACCTAGGAAGAAGATGAGAAGGTGGAGGCTGAGATGGAAAGTATAGAGAATTACCTTGTGCAGTCGAAAGAAAAGACTTTTGGAAACAAGAAACCTTTGTTACTGACTAAGCCTAAGGATGAGTGGTCATAGGATTTTGAAGGGATGTTGAAGATGATGCAAAAGTTATCCAACAGAGTGATAGATTTAGAGAAGGAAAAAGAAGCTCATAAATCATATAAGCCTTATTATAAGAAAAGGGAAGACAACAGTTAACCTAAACCTCCTCCACACAATCCTGCAGCAATGAATTTAACTGATGTAGGCTGGATAATTTTTGTACTTTTCATCAACAACCTCATTCTGAGAAGAATTGCCCCTAATGGATAAAATCTATGACACTGGTAATGAATCAATTATTGGATTCCAAACTGACAGAAACGAGTAAGGAGGAAGAACAAGATAATCAATCTATAGAAAAACAAGAAGAAGATACTTTAGTTTTATGGGACTGTGTCTCAATGTTTGATATAGAAGAAGAGAATTCTCTGAAACAAGAGGAAACATCAGAAAAGATTGTGACAACAAGAAGTCAGAGTTTGTTAAAAAAAGATAAGTCAATACTTCCTAAGATTAAGAAACTTCAAGAAAATATGAAGAAGATACAAAAGAACACTGCCACTGTTAAAGATCCTGATTTTACCATGTCAAGTCAAGATTCGAAGAAAATCAACACACCTTTTAAGCCTATTGAAGATAAGAAGAATCTCAAAGAACATGAGATGGGGTATGATATTGTGGAAGACATTAAAAAAGCTAAAGCAAATATCTCATTATTTGAAATGTGCAATTTAAAAGCACTTGAGATACCAGTAGAAGAGCCTCTGACTAACAACCAACCTGAAGAAAAAATTGGTGAGGCAAGTGTGGGAGGGAAGTTTAAGTATAAAACCCCAACATTTCTCTTAACTTTTGAGATTTTCAACTATAATGTGCACAACTATTTAGTGGACTCAGGAGCATCAGTCAACGTTATGCCATGGTCAGTCTGCAAGAAAATTAATGGACAACCTAAACCATCTACTTGGCAAGTTATTCAATTAGATAGGACAGCTGTGAAATTAACAGGGGAAATGGAAGAAGTTCTAATTCGTTTATCTGCAGATGAGAGGGTATGTCAATACATAGACATTGTAGTAGCTGACATACCAGATGCTTATGGATTGGTTTTGAGTCGAGATTGGGTGGCAAGGTTAGATGGATACTTCACATCAGATTGGTCACATTTATGGTTGCCTTATAAGGGAAGTCCCAATCAAATAAAAGTATTAAGAGAGCCTCAAATGAAATACAATGTCACTCAGTTAGAGGGAAAGAATGAACCAGTGAACTCTGTTTTGGGAAATTATTTCATTGAATTAGAACCGGGAAATTACCAAGCTGAAGAAGCCAGCAGTATACCTAATACCCAGCCTGATCTCCTTCGATTTTCACGGGCTGATGAGATTGACTGTAAAATAGTAGAACTAGTTTTAGATGTAGTTTGTAATTTAAATTCAGTAGAGGTAGATAGTTTTTGGACTCTTTATTTTGATGGATCTAAAACATTAGAAGGATCATGGGCTGGCTGTGTCTTGATTGATCCAAGAAAAAATAAACATTTTCTTTCTTGTAGATTAGAATTTAAATGTACAAACAATACAACTGAGTATGAAGCACTAGTTCAGGGACTTAAAAAGGAAATAGAACTGAAAGTGAAAAATATGAAAGTATATGGAGACTCTGAAATTGTTGTTAAGCAAATTCGAAATAAGATACACTGTATTTCACCACATTTAAAATCCTATCAAAATGAAGTTTGGGATTTGCTTATAAATTTTAATACATTCAATATTGTGTCCATTCCTAGATTAAAGAATGCAGCAACTGATTTACTAGCTACTTCAGCTGCAAGGTTAGTACCTTCTAATAATAGATGCTCTATTGAATTACTTTTCAGGCCTTCTATTCTGGATATGATCACAAATCTATGGGTTTTTGACGATGATCAACAAATTTTGGAATGCTTGATGAATGATGAGACTTTTAAAGGAACAATAATAGATGATGAAGAACATCAAGCAGAATTAAAATTTGGGAACTTTATTCCTAAAGGAGTCAGGACCTTGGAATGAATGTTTGACTTAAACAACAAGTTCAGGAAGCCAATGAATGTCAAGACTCATAGCTCATCCTTGCAATTTGAGCTAATAAATTTGGGGATTGAAGCTGGACCCAAATATGTAAATTTGGGAAAGTGCTATTCTTCGGGCGAAAGAAGCAAGTTCATTAGTCTGTTCAAACAGTACAAAGATGTGTTTTCTTAGACATATGAAGAGCTTAAAACTTATGACACAAAGATTATACAACATGTCATCCAGATTAAAGCTGGAGTCAAGCCTTACCAACAGCCTTTGAGGAAGATGCATCTGAAGCTAGAACCTTTAATTCAAAGTGAAGTGAAAAAATTGTTGGATGCTAAAATCATATTCAAAGTTAGACATTCGGAATGGGTTTCTAATTTGGTTCCAATAAGGAAAAAGTCAGGAGAAATCAGGCTCTGTGTAGATTTCAGAAACCTAAATTGTGCGTTAGATAAAGACAACTATCTAGTCCCACCCATGGAGAAAATACTGCAGATGGTTTCAGGTTCTGAATTGTTTTCATTATTAGATGGATTCTCTGGCTATAATCAAGTATTAGTAGCTGAAGAGGATAGGCTTAAAACCACATTCAGAACCAAGTGGGGAACTTTTGCATACATGAGAATGCCCTTTGGAATTATTAATGCTAGAGCTACTTTCCAGAGGGCCATGGATATAGATTTCCACAGTCTGATTGGCCGTAGTGTTGTGGTATATCTCGATGATGTCACAATATTTTCAAAAAAGAGAGAGGAACATGCATTCCATCTGAAACAAAATTTTGAGCATTGTCGAAAATATGGTATTTCACTAAATCCTAAGAAATGCATGTTTGCAGTCATGGAAGGAAAGCTACCAGGTCATGTAGTTTCTAAGAAAGGGATCTCCATAGACCTAGAAAGGATTAAAGCCATAGAACAGATCCCTTTACCCCATAACAAAAAGGGTCTGCAATCATTCATGGGGACAATAGATTTTGTGCGGAGGTTTGTACTAGATTTCACTCAGATTGTCAAACCTTTGCAGCAAATGGTTAAACAAAGTGTACAATTCAAATGGACTGATGTGGAAAAGAACGCATTTAGTAAGATAAAAACATCTATTGCTCATGCACCATCACTCAAAAGTCTGAATTTTGAAAGGGATTTTATTTTGTACATTTTTGCATCCAATGATTCATTGGAAGTGGTGCTTACACAGAAGGAAGATGGGGGAGATGAGTACCCCATATCATTTATGAGCACTAGTATTCAGGGAGCTGAATTGAATTATCCAGCAGTTGATAAACAAGCTTATGAATTTTTTAAAGCAGTAAAACAATTCAGGCCATACATACTTAAGAATCGCACGAAGGTAATAGTTCCACACTCAGCTGTAAGATCTCTTTTTTTACAAAAGGAATTAGGAGAAAGAAGAGGCAACTAGGTAACTGCCTTACAAGAATATGATCTTGAGTTCAAACCAACATCCATAGTAAAAGGACGAGGATTGTGTAAGCTAATGACTGAAGGTAAAACAATGAAGAAAACAGCTGGGATAATGAAGCTGAGTTACATATGGTGGATGCATGTCCTCTATTCACAGCTCCAGATTCCTGGTACCGGGACCTAGTCCATTACCTTCAAGAAGGATATTTGCCAGAACATTGGAATTCCAAACAATGAAGAGCATTATGTCTTAAATCATCTTCATATCAGATAATTGATGGAGTATTATTTAGAAAGAATTATGATGGAGTTTTTCTCAGATGCTTAGAACAAGAATATGCAAAGAAGGTCATAACAGAATTGCATGATGGGCCTGTTGGAGGTCATTTTTTCGAAGATACAACAACCCATAAGATTCTCAGAGCCAGATATTACTGGCCAACACTGTTTAAGGATGCTCATGCTCATGTCAGAAAGTGTGATGCTTGTTAAAGAGGTGCTGGAAGACAAGCTAAAGTAGCAGGGCTTTTAAAACCAGTGATGATAACAGAACCATTCGAACAATGGGGAATTGATATTATTGGAGAGATAAACCCAAATTCTTCCTTGCAACACAAGTATATTTTGAGGGCAACCGACTACTTCACCAGATGGGTCGAGGCTATTCCGTTACGTAAAGTAAATGAAGATGCAGTCATGGATTTCTTACAAGATCACATTATGACTAGGTTTGGGGTTCCAATTTCCCTGGTTTTGATAATGCTACTTACTTTTCTTCTATTAGATTAATTGCATTTGCTAATGAAAGAGGAATCAAGTTGCATTATTCTGCAAACTATTGCCCACAAGGAAGCGGTTTGGCAGAATCTACAAACAAAAATTTGATTAAGATTTTAAAGAAAATCGTAAAAGAAAATCAGAGAAGTTGGAATTTAGCGTTACCTAATGCTCTTTGGGCTAATAGAGTCACACGCAAGAATTCCTTAGGTGTGTCACCATACACTCTTGTTTACGGAAAAGAAGCTATTCTTCCTCCCAACATTCTGTTACCATCTTCCATAATAGCTCAGGAATCTAGAGGTACCGATAATGAAATCCTACAGATCAGAATCTATAATCTTTGGAAGTCGGAAGAATCTAGGTCCAAAGCCAAAGAAAGATTTAAGCATCAACAGGAAGTAGTGAAACGTTGGTTTGATAAGCATAAATATGGGAACACAGAATTCAAAGTAGGAGATCTAGTTCTTAAGTGGGATCATTCGCATGATGAAAAGGGAAAGCACACTAAGTTTCAATAGTTATGGGTAGGCCCTTTTCAAATTGCAGCGAAGCTTGTCCCCTCAACTTACAAGTTGCAAGACTTATAGGGGTGGGAAGAGAACTTACCAGTTAATGGTTTAGTTCTCAAACCTTATTTTTCTTGACTTTTATTTCTTGGTTATCTTGTACATAAATAAATTGATTGGTTTGTTTTATTTTTGTTTGTTTTAGTTAGGGTTTGATTGATTGTAATAAAGAAGCACAACTTTTGGTTGCATGGAGTTTATCAGAATTTTGGATAAACTAAAATCCTTGATTTCAAGACTGTGTACTATTAATTTATTTGAAAGAACTTCTTCTAGTTTAGCTGTTTTCCTAAATGGTTATGAACACATTGAAGTCCTACTTAATCCTTGTGAAATAACTCAGGATCAAAAGGTCTGGAATACTATTTCAAGGCTCCATCCATCTCACATTAAAAAATGTCTTAGGGGGTGACAACAAAATACCCATGGAGAGGAAACAGGGTAAACAATATATTACATTTAAATGATTCCATGCCAGGAATTGAAAGCCAAAAGGCAAATAAGAGTCAAAATCTCCTACGAAAGCAATATGTATCAAGACAAATTACTGAACCATATTAGTATAGGATTGCCAAAGTTCTTCTCCGTCCATGAGATGAAAATTAAATACATCTCTCACACAAAAGGATAATATGGATAGAGGAGCCTAAAGTAAAAATCTCAGAAAGAAGGCATAAAGGAGGACTCAAAAGAGGACAAAAGTCCAAAAGCACAAAAGTGCAAAATGGCATGGGAATGAGGAACAATGAATATTTCTGTTTACCATATGTTACAATCCTGTGGTGTCCAAGCTGGAAGCTACCCGAAGATAGAGGTAAAAATGAAACTCATATTCCTGGCCTCAAAAGAGTTATCTAAACTTTGAAATCTTGGTTCCCATTTTCCCTAAATTGGACTATCATCAATGATTAAAGTGCATATATAATTCCATTTGGGAAATCCATATATCTTGAAGAATTCAACATGTTGGTATTATCAAAACAGTGTGTTGCTCAAAGAAGAAATTGTTCAGAGATCTGTGTTCACCAGGTAGTCGCCAATTGTTGTAGCTGCAACCTTTTCCCAAATTTTTTGAAAATTTTGGACCCTCCTTTTGGTTTTATCTAGCCTAGGATTGTTCGTTTCTTTAAATCTGTCATTCCTCTGCTATAAATTATGATCTTTTGAGGTCAGATCGGGAGTTGAATGATCTAGCACTGCTGTTTCTCTAGCCGATGAAAGGCAAAATTGTGATATATATTGTTTCATTTTTTTGAGCTTAACGTTTTATTTTTCGATGACTTTTATTACCGTCGGGAGTCGGTTGAAGAGTGAACCGGAGCATTAGTCCTCTATGCCGTCGACGTTTTGGAAGGCAGACGGTGAACATCCCGATGGATAGTTCTGTTTCTCGCTGATCTGTTTTTTTTATCTCCTTTTTGTTTTATTTTTTAAACCTTCTATTTTGATTGTCGGTGATTTTGTTTTATCGCTGTCGGAAGTCAGTTGACGAATAAGTCGGAAGACTTGTCTCTACGTCGTCGACGTTTCGGAAGGAAGTTCATAAATGACCCAAAGATAGTCTTTCCGCTCGCCGATATCGAATGTTTTAAGTAACCCAGGTTCTAATACTTTGTAAAGGAGTAAGTCACAATGATACCTTTTATATCGTCAACACTGCGAAGAGTGTTGTGGTTTGAAGTTTTGATGCATTAAAGGTTTTCAGTTTCGATCACCGATACACAATCATAACGATGATAGTGCTTGGCATCGCCGACACTACGGAAATCTTAAGGTTTGGAGTTTCGACCTTTAACATTTAGAGCTTCCGATCGCTGATGGGTTTTATGTTGTCACGGATCCGTAGTAGTTTGTAAGTCCGCCATTGCGGCTATAAATTGAACTATCCTCCCGATGTTTAGTGTTTTCAACTGTCGATAGGGTTTTCCCACTGACTCTTTTTCACTGAAGGTTTATATATAGGGGTGGAGCATTATTTTATCCATATTCGAACTTGAAGATTGCTCCAGTCCTTGTCGATTGAAATTTTCATGTGCCCAGCTGTCCGGATCTGAATCATTAGCATGCTACCGTGGAGGTTTTGGGTCATCCCGTCAACTGCATTGCGTTTTTCCAAGGTGATTGTTGCAAAGAAGATATGTCGAAAAGACAAAAGAAGAAGGGTCCAGTTGTTGAAGGAGAACTAGAGGTTGAGATCATCACCAGGGTTGAATACATATATGAAGATACCAAAGCTACCATCGGGGTTGAACTGGATTATAAATGGGGAGAGATATATAGGATTATTGCAAATAAAAATGTACCTGATGCAGGATTCGAAGAGCTAACCATTTATGCAAACATCGAGAAATCGACTCTTATGAAAGTAGCCACAAGACCTGAGTTGTTCCCGTGCTCAGAGGTGATCGGTTGGATTCTGTCTAGGGCATATGTAACTACAATGATTCTTGAAAATACTGCTAAGCAGGGCTACACTGCATATAGCCCTGCATATGTCTCTATGACATATCATCTGCCTCTTGCTCAGATTTACTTGACAAAAAACTGGTTGAAAGAAACAACTGTGGACCTGGTAGAAACAGTTAAAAGAATGATGATACCAAGGAAGAACTTTCGAACCAGGATTTCAGGAGAATATGATACATCTACTCTCCGGACTCCCTATAGATTTATTGCACTAATGCTGAATAGGATTTTTGGTAGAGCTCATGGAAAAAGCTTCAAAATTGGATGGATACCAATTATTTTTTATGTGGCTACTCAAGGAACTATATTTAATTGGGAAAACATAGTGTCTAATAGCCTCTCAGCATGCATATCCTCATCCTTGGGAAGGGTGTCACAGAAGAAATCAGAGTTCTACATGAGCTCTATCCTAGTTGACTGTATACTGTGTACCAGTATTTTCCATCCTTGAGTTGTAATTGGGATAGGGACAGGACCTCGGTATACATAGCATATAGATTGTTTTGGGCACACAAATAATATAACTACTACAAAGAAATATGTGAACATTTCATCATGCCTTTGTACACCCTAATTTTCCTGACTGAATACAACTGCATGTCCGAAGAAGCATTCAAGGTCATCGAGGAATATGGAGACTATTATTTGACTGAGGAAGGATTGTACATAAGAATGTATGGGGGTTCCAGAGCACCTTCTCTACTCCCTAAGTATGCCATTGACTATGTGCTACACAAAGAGGCAGCTAGGAAGGTATACATTGATGGTGTGGGAAGTTTCCTATTCGAACATAAGTAGGCAGCCTATCCCGCAATACCTTTCTAGCTTGGAAGTTATAAGTTTTCAAAGGTAAAACAGACTGCAGAGTTTGTTCAGGAGCTGGAGCATTTCCATTTTGGTGAGATGAAATTTCACAGGAATGACTCCGAAAATAAGGTGGCAGATCACTGTAAGGAGGCAAGCATTCATTTTGAATATACGAACTTTTGGGACAAGGATGAGGAAACATTTAGTAGTGAAAAGAACATGACCGCCGTAAAAAAGAGATTTAAACAAAAAATAGTCACTGTGGGCGGAAAGGGAAAAAATGCACAGAAGACTAAGACAGCGGAAGAAGAAGAGGACAAAAAGAGGGAAGAAGATGCTAGAAGGCTAGCACAGGAGGCGGAGAGTTGGTTGAAGAATGAAGAAGAAGAAAGAAAGAGAGCTGCAGAGGAAGCAACAAGGAAGGAAGAGGAGGAGAGAAAGAGAAATGAAGAAGCATAGATAAAGAAAATACAAGAAGAAAGTGAAGGTATGAAATTAACAGGATCTAAAAAATACCAATAGACTACTGAGTAGATAGATTTACAGGGGGGACAGGATCACACAGATCAAGGACACGAACAATCTAATACTGATCCCCAGTATCCTGTTGCATCTTATGGAAACACAATAGGGAAAGCTTTGTTTTCTGGAATGAATTTGATCCCTTTCATGCCTAAAGAAGGGGAGGAAGTACCTGACTTCAATACTATTTTCTATGACAAGGAGAAGAAAAGGACTGTTAAAAGAACCGAGAAAAAGGTTCAAACTGGAGGACAATCCGGAAAGATGATAACTGATAAGACCTTGGTGTATGGAACAGATGCAGATTTAATATTGGCAGCAAGAGCTGGGGTGGCATTAACCCAAGCTACTGAAGATAATGTAGACAGGCTGATGATGGATCTTGAGCAGTCAAGAAAGAGCGCAACACAATTAAAAGAAACACTGAAGAAGGAGAGGGATGAAGGTTATAAACTGAAAAGGAAATATGAGGACATGATGAATGAAGTGAGGACTTCAAAGACAGAACTCCAGACTCTGCAGGAAAATAAGGTGGCTTTAGAAGTCTCTATAGAGAAAATGGAAAATGATGCTCAGAATAGCTTAGCAGAATTACAAAGGCTGCAACTAGAGCATCAAGTATTGAAAACTAAGAAAGATGGCATTCATGTGTCCTATGAAAATCTAAGGGTAGAGAAGGACTAGTTACAAAGCAGAATTCCTGAGTTGGAAATAGAGAAGGCTGCCATAGAATAAAGAGAAAAGCAATATCAAATACAGGTGGCAGCTTTGGAAGCGCAGAGTACTTCATTGACATCATCACTGAAATATGTTATAGAATAGAAGACAGAATTCCAGCCTTTAAAAGAGCATGTTCTAACTCAGAGAAGGAAGATCCACCATTTGTAAGTGTGCATTGAGGAAGAAAGATGTAAGATTTTACAAATAGATAGCAGATTAGAAGAAATTTTGGATACTACGTCTTATTTTTTGGACAGACCTCAAGAGATTCTGGAGATTCTAACGGGAAGAATAGTGTGGATAGAAACAAATGAGGAGTATCCTGCGGAGCTACCAGTTAAAGACTGGCAGAGTTTAAAGCAGGAATATGATTTATTGGAGTTTGCAATCAATGTTGCAGAAGAATTCAAGAAAACTTTAAAGAAAACGAGGGGAGCATGTGCCAAATACTGTAGGAGGGTGCTTGCTACATACAATAGATGCCAGATTTCAGTAGAGAGGAGACTAGACGCAATACCATATCATAAATTGTTTATAGAGCATCTACAGAATAGATACCAGGAAGACGAGCAAGAGATCCAACAAGTAAAGGATCTAGATAAACAGATTTTAAAGAATGCAGTGGCACATGCAGTGTAAGTATACACCTCCTGGAGGATCAGTTGTGCCTCAGTCCTGCAAGAATAGAAGGGGTAAGGAACCAGGCAGCCAAATATGAGAAAAATATATGTTTTCTTAAACCCTCCAGATTTGAAGGTATAGCAGCGGAGGCCCAGGCATGGAAAAAGTTCATCAATGAGCAAGAAGGCCCCTCTTCATAAAGTATTTTAAAAGATTTTGTTTTAAAATGTAATATATTGTATAAATTATGAGCACATACTACAAGACAAAATTTTGGAACTGAAAGGTTGGGGAAGCCCAAAAGTCATTGAGGGGCAACCCAAAGGTTTTGCTTTTTTGTATAAATATAGGAGAGTTTAGAGTTAGAAGGACTTCTTTCCCAGGCCATTTTTTGAGAGTATATTGTAAGAAGAACTACTTCCTTTTACAATAAAGAATTACAAGTTTCTGCTAGAGAAATTTTGGTGGAATGTTTCAAATGCTTTGCTATGGATCAGTTGAATGTGAACTATTTCACTTTCAGCTTATGTCCATTAACTGTGAGATCGTTCTAACTCGTTGAATTTCTGTTCATGCTATGAATGTCTTCTAGTTTATTTTGTGAAATTTCCACTGTGAGTAATGAAGGTCGCAATTAACAATAAGCTATCTTGTTGTTCATATTTCTATTAATGTTCATGTGTTCTGAAATAAATAACAACTATCTGTAATTTTTCCTAATACATGCATAGAGATACATTACTCATTGATAACTGATAATTCTGCTCCCTAGGGATAGGCTAGTTAGTTATAGTTAGTTTCTTGCTGTTTGCGATTTAGATGCGAGAGAGGTAAGACGAGAGGTAAGAACCTGGGCATCACATTGTGACCCTCCTCGTTATCTCTATCAATTTGCATTTTTAGATAGGCACTTGCACATCATACCTTAAATACAAAAAACTAAAAATATACACGGTGGACCAGGCCGTAACCAGTAAAATATTTTAATTTGTTACTTGACCTACGGTAGCAGGACCGTAAACTGGACGGATTCCCCATACCAAATAGTAACGGGCTAATTGGGAATGTTTATTGGAGAGAATCCCTAACTATTGTTACCTCCAATTTTTCAGGCCTCAACACATTTGTTCGTGGTTTCCTTTAGCAAGCCTCTGGCCCAAGGGAATACCGTGGTGAGGGAGTGATTACCATGGAAGTACTGGTAAGTCCCCAGTTTAACTTCTCTACCATTCTTGTCTTATTTGGGAAAAGAAAGAAGCATTTTTTACAAGTCCCACTTGACGGTGGGAGTGTTGTAGCATGATGATTCTGGGTGTTTCTTTGATGGATGTGGGGCTGGGTTTTTAAGCTGGCGTGGTTTTTTCGGTTCTACGTTGTTCTTTTCTTAATTATTAAAACGGTAGCCTTTTTTTAAGGGTTATAATTCTGAACTTGTGTAGAAAACTTGGCATGTGGCTATACTTTCGTTGAATACTAAGGTTATTTCTTAGGCATTTAACAACCTTTATTTATTTTATATGCATATCCGAGGTTTCCTCCATGAGTAACTATGGGTAAATTACTTTCAAGCTACCGTGATTTGGTTACTTGGTGACTTGTATTCAGTTTTACGTTCCTAAAAGTTTATTCCTGTATCTGCAGACTTTACTCTTTGGCTAAATTGATGAACCAATTTTAAGCAAGGAAAGTGCTAATCGTAATTAACTATGAAGTGTATTTGCATTCATGGTTTCATTCTTTTAATTGGTGAAATCCTCCTAATGTATCCTTCTAGGGTTTGAAATAGTTATAATATACTATTGTTTAGATTTGTAATCGTGTAACTTTCTCCAATTTGGAGAACACGGAGATTATATACTATTGGATTTGTAACTGGGTTCACCTATGTCGACTTATTAAAGATATGGTGATAATTAGTAGGGTTTGAATAAAAAATGTTTAGCCACTTAGCAAACATACATAGTATATAAATAAGTATTGTACAATAGGGGCAAATAAACTCAAATATGAGATTTGTGCATATGTTTTTAAATACATAGGCAATATGTAGTTAATATAAAGCTAGCATATAAACAATGATTTATTTCACAACTAATAATAATCAGAAATTTTTGTATAAGGAACATATATGTAATTTTGTTTGAGTTTGGAAGTTGACAGTCACACACCACCCAGCCTTAGGAAACTTGAGACGTCCTTGTCTACAGGATTCCCACCACTTTGCCCAGATTTCTAAGTTTAGGTCTTGCTTTCTTTAGCTCCAAGTTACCATGAGGCCTAAGTTTATGTATAATTATTTTCTAAACCTAACTACTCAAGAGTTCACTATCGGTTCAGTTCCAAATCCTAAGTATGTTTAACTTGATCATTCTATCCATTTCACTAAAACTCAGCCTACAATATGTTACCAACTCTGTAACTTTCCTTTTTACTCCTGTTGCAAATTGTACCAACCATGCATTTTTTTGTTTTTGTTTTAGAAGTTTACATTTCTCAATTATCTTTGGTGCAATGTAACTTAAACTAGCTCCTGAATCAATAAGAATGGAAACATATGTATTTAATATTTTACCTTCCATTTCTACCATGGTCGATTGATGATCTGCTTGCTGATCCTCCAGGGAAACATTAATTCTGGGTATATTCCTGGCTATGTCATTGATTGTAGAAGCCTCTTGCAGCTTGTTCAAAGGAGCAATTTTTTTGTTGGGATTGTGATGGCAGTTTCTGTACAAATGAGATCCATTACAACCTCACCATTTTATTTTCTTTGAACTATTGTTTCCTCCACTACTAAAATTTCCTGCACATCTTAATCCACTGTTTATGTTTGTACTTGATCGGTTGTGATCATTATCTAAATAATTCTTGGTTCCTTTCCTGAAAGGGGAAGGTTTAAATCCCTTCTTACACTGATCCCTCTTTTCATTCTTCTTATTCTTCCAAGTCCTATTTAGTTCAGATCTTTGTTTGAATAAAATGTAACAGAGTTTAGCCTTTCTGATTGCTTCATCCATGGTCTTGGGCATATCGAATTCAATTTTATCCTTATAAGCCAGAGGTAGGCAACTGATAAATCAATATACCTTTTCTTTTTCATCCTTCAAGTAAGGCACACAACATTGAAGATTAACAAATTTAGTTACAAACTCTTCCATGGTTAACTGTCTCAACTGTAGATCATTAAATTCTTTAGCTTTTTCATCATAGTACCATTCTCCCATATATTTCTTTTTTAACAATTTCTTAAAAAATTTCCAACTTAACTCCTTGCTGCATACATTGTTTATGCTTTTCGTTTCCTGCCACCACATATAAACTTTTCCACTCAATTGAAAAATAGCCAAACATGCCCTCAAATTATCATCTAACTATATATTGAAAATATCGTTTAATGTTAATAAGCAAGCTTTTGCAGCCACTTCTGAATCCCCATCAAACATGGGAGGTTTTAATTTCTTGAACTCCCCTTGTAATTCCATAGATCTTCATTTTTGTTTTTTCTTATGTTTTGTTTCATCGTCTTTCTTTAATTCCTTGAAGATCATTTGAGTGCTATCGATAGTTTCCTCACTACTGCCTCTTTTTGTAATTTCGTTTCTTTTCTTCACTGTGCTACACGAATTTTGATAATTATTTTTTGGTGGTGCTTGATCAGTTATACATTTTAAAATTATTTCATTGACCTCTTCTTGTTCCGATTTAGCGTTCTTTAATCGTGTCTTTAATTTAACATTATCTGCCTTGAGACTCTCTAGAGTTAGCCTTCAAACTTCTCATATTTTCCATCATTTCTGATTGTATTTCAACGTTTCGTTTGGATTCCAATTCAACATACAAACGTGCATTTCTTGAGGTAAGGGTTCTTCTTCCATGTTGTGTTATGAATCCGCCATTATTTTCGTCTCTAGATGTGCAACCAATATTTGTTTTTGTTACTTTAAGGACATCCATAGTTTATTAATTAAAATAAAAATAATTAAATTCTCAAGTACAAGTATACTAGTGATGACCCATTATTTCCAAGTGTTATAACCACGCTCTTATATCATTTGTAACAAACCTAGTAAACATATAACTAATTCTACATAATTTTCTTTTTTAAAAAGATAAAGGCTCATAGGTCTTAAGTTTCAACACTACATAATGGATTGTAACACAACTTAAACTCTTAGCTCTACATCCAAAGCTTACCAAAAGAAGGTTATATAAAGGTTATGATTCAAGTATATGGCTCTTATATCTCTAGACGGTGATGACAAAGAGTTTAAGCTGTGGAGTTATTTAGCGTCAAGCTAACTTCTTTAAGACTCCTTTGCAGGTTCTTTTCCAGGACTTCGAGGCTCTAGTCATGGATTAAGATGAAGACTATATGTCGTATCTCCCCTTATACCCAAACTCAATTAATTTCTTGTTTCCTTGGTATAAAATGATATAACATTATCCTTGTGGTTTTGGATGGTGATAATCTAAAGTTCTTATATTCTAAGGGTAAAAAGTTGACCATGGTGTCAAAAAGGTTGACAACTAGCTTGCACTTTATTCTCCTACGTACTCGGCACGAATTTTACCCTATCTAGCATTATTTTTCAGACGTATTTCTTTTCTTTGTCCCGAGCTCGACTGGGAGTGGAGTTCTTCTAATCGACTCTATAACCTCAAACCCTCGGTTACTTGGTGTTTTTCTTGTTAAATTGGGTATCCTTCCAGGTAATATATCCTCCTTTTAATAAGCATTGGGCTATTTCGCAACATTTCTTTGCAATCTCTTGGAGTATCTCACAACGTCATCGATAAATTCAAAACGAAGGCTAATAGTTCAGCAATGAGATCTGGTTCTCCTCTCTAAGATGTAAAATCATTCTCAGTGTTTAAGTGTTCTCATTTATTCTCTTCCATTAAAGATTTCGGTGCTAACATTCGTTTGCCGTTTCCTTTAGCACGTCTCTGGCCCAAGGGAATACCGCAACGAGAGAGTGATTAGCATGGAAGTATTGGTAAGTCCCCAATTTAACTTCTCTGCCATTCTCATCTTGTTTGGGCAAAGAAAGAAGCATTTTATACAAGTCCCACTTGATGACGAGAGTGTTGTAGCATGATGATTCTTATTAAATTGAGCACATAGATCTATGGATCAACACACCTCACAAAATAGATCACACAATTTACTCAGTAATTGAAGAATGAAACAGTGCCAAAATGGCTTGCAACTGTGAATGCTTTCATTAATCAAAAGTAATTAGATAATAATTACAATGAAGTACAATGGCTAAATAGCCACATGCAATTCGAATCCATGTGAGGAAATTCGAATTGATTAGATTCTACTTGTCTGAATGGTTAAATGACCTTGTCTAAATCATTATCGGAGGACTGAATGGCTAACTGACCTTGTCTAAATCATTATCAGAGTTCATCGGAGTTCTAAATCACAACTCAAGTGTCTCATTTAGTGTTAACTAGTCTAATTGACCGAGGTAGGTGAATAAACACGCCTCACCTACATGTAGGCATGCAATCCTAGCGCTAACTGAGTAGAGCTAAATGTAAGGGATTAGAACTGGATGTAACTAACTCCTAACTGAGCTTGACTAGTCACCAACTCAACTCAACTGATGGAGGTTGGTATCGGCACTCCTAGTGACTCCTAATTTTTAGGGATTGATCTAGGAGGCTCCTAAACTGATGTATGCAAGTGCAATCAATGGTAGTAGGCCTCAATTAGTGTTCCCCGCACTTTAGTAACTGTAACATGTGCCCTAATTAGGCCAAGTGGACCCAATGGTGCTAGTGACTAAAAATAGATTAGAAGGACTCCTGATTTAGACATGACTCCTAATTTAGACATATGACCAAATTGGACAATGGAGGATTAATAATCCTAACACCCCCCCTGAATGCTAACTTGGACAATATGTGGGCCCTGATAACTAAGACCATAGGTCACCCATTACATTAAGTAAAGTAAAGTAACTACTCAATACAAGGAGCTGGGGAAAAAACCACATGGGAAACCCCCCCCTCTAACTAAGCAGATAGAATCAGAATTCAAGTTTGAAAAACTTGAAAATGTGTTGTTGCAATCTCTGTGATGTAGCGAAGCAACATGCATGATTTTCTATGCACAGGTATCCTAGGGCATGGCATGTAGAATTCTCCATCTTCTCCCAAAATGATGATGGAAGGAAGGAGGAATGTAACCTTTGTCTCTTGATGGATGAAGAGGTGTATGATCAACTCTATTCTTCTGAATGTAGTGAGACTAAGCCCTTGCCATGTAGAATCTTATAGGGAGTCTATTGCATCTC
This sequence comes from Pseudotsuga menziesii, assembly GCA_001517045.1. NCBI lineage: Eukaryota > Viridiplantae > Streptophyta > Pinopsida > Pinales > Pinaceae > Pseudotsuga > Pseudotsuga menziesii. The sequence continues at coordinate 39,508 of LPNX011041975.1, read as the reverse complement.
TCTAAAGGAGGTAATATTGCATGACATAGAGCAAGGGTCTTTTCCTTCTGAGTGTGAGATGGATTTCCAGTCATCTTCCTAGCTTCCAGTTTGGAAGGAGGGACTAGATCTGGATCTGAATCACCCTGAATCTCAATCTCATAAACTGATACAGCTGGATCTACAATACTAGTGGAAACTGCAAAAGAAGTAGATGAAATGTTTTTACCTTCCCTTGCAAGTGGCTGCTGAGAGTGCACTGGTTATGAAAATGGAATTAAGTGTGAGAACTCATATGCCTTGGAGGCATGATTTGAAATACCCTTCGCTATCATGTTCCCAGTAGAGATATCTGGGATCTCCACTGAGTCAGGACCAAATATGACTCGCTTGGGAGAGCCAGTATGAATCATTTGGTATACAGATAACAGGTTTGCAGCTAGGGAGGGAACATAAAGCACATATTTGAACTTTCCATGTTTAAGCTTGATAGAGCCCTTCCCTTTGGCTTGAAATTTACTACTATTACCCATCTAAATACTAGGACCATCAAAAGACTGCAAGGAAGAGAATGATTCTCTGGATGCAACCATATGATTGGAGGCTCCAGAATCAATGAGGAAGGCATGTGTTGTGGAGCAACTAGCCTTCAGTGCATGGCATGTCTCTTCATGTTCTTCAATTTCTTCTCTATGGTCAGCCTTCCTTGCGCTAGCAGGTATAGTAATGTTATGTTTCTTCAGAAGAAGTGACATCTCATCAATTGTTCTTCTCATACAGGTGCTTTTTGGATGAAATGCCCTTCCACAGTAAGAACCGAGTGTCTTCCCTTTTCCATTCTTCTTACTTCTCTTCGAACCTGAAGGCTATTTTGACTGCTCTTTCTTTACAGGAGACTCATTCTTTTGCTTCCCTTTATCACTCGCTACCTTAGGCCCTCCTGCAACCAGTGTTTGATCTCTGGAAGATTGAATGATCCCCATTTGGATCAACTTGTCATGCTCCTGAGTGAGAGATTCAATGAAGGAGTTAAGAGTAGGCATCTTCCAGTTTGGAGTAGAAAGCTTCACATAATGAAATGTTGATACAAATACTGAATATTTTGCACCAAGTTTGGAGAGAATGGTAAGGATGAGTTGATCATCCTCCTTCTCAACCTTGCATAGCTTCAATTGGAACACTAGAGGCTTGCATTTTGTGAAGAAGTCATTTAGTGTTTAGAAATTGGCTGGATGGAGAGAGATCAACCCATTCTCTAGCTGAGATATCCTTAGATCATCCTGCTTGTCAAATAAGGAGGCAAGCTTATCCCAAAAATCCTTGGGAGTCTTCAATCCATTTATGTGGAAGATAATATCTCGAGAGATTGAGAGGCACAAGCATCCGTAGGCTTCATCAAGCCTATTCCAGTACTTTTGTTTGTCAACATAATGAATTGGTTCTTTCTTTGTCTCCATTGTGATTCTGAAGAGTCTTTTGGAGCGTAGCTACATCTCCATGTCCTCCTTCCACTGGTGATAGTTGAAAGGAGTGAGGAGCTCTATTGGAGGGGCCATCTAGAATGCAATGTTGAATACTAAGCTGCTGTAGCAAATGCTGTGAAGGAGACTGAGCTACTTGTAGCGAATGCAGTGAAGATGACTGATAAACCTGTAAATCACACAATCAAACACACAAAATAAGGTCGGCAGTCTGCACTTTTGGAATTTCCTTCACTCCCAGCATAGTTGATCAAGCAAGATTGATCAACAATTCCTTAACTCGAGATATTAAGTGGTAAATTCTCCGCTTCTGGTGCAGTACTGGAAGGAGAAAAATTGCTCAAAAAAATGATCCAAGTATGGATCTATAGTAGGAGAAGTTCCTTGTCCCGCCGAGGCTCTGATACCATATTAAATTGAGCACACAGATCTATGGATCAACACACAACTCACAAAATCGATCACACAATTTACTCAGTAATTGAAGAATGAAACAGTGTAAAAATGGCTTGCAACTGTGAATGCTTTCATTAATCAATAGTAATTAGATAATAGTTACAATGAAGTACAATAGATAAATAACCACATGCAATTCGAATCCATGTGAGGAAATTCAAATTGATTATAATCTACTTGACTGAATGGTTAACTAACCTTGTCATTATCGGAGGACTGAATGGTTAACTGACCTTTTCTAAATCATTATTGGAGTTCATCGGAGTTCTAAATCACAACTCAAGTGTCTAATTTAGTGTTAACTAGTCTAACTGACTAAGGTAGGTGAGTAAATGCACCTCACCTACATGCAGCCATGCAATCCTAACGCTAACTAAGTAGAACTCAATGTAAGGGATTAGAACTGAATGTAACTGACTCCTAAGTGAGCTTATCTAGTCACCAACTCAATTCAACTGATGGAGGTTGGTATCAGCACTCCCAGTGGCTCCTAATTTGTAGGGATTGATCTAAGAGGCTCCTAAAATGATGCATGCAAGTGCAATCAGTGGCAGTAGGCCTCAATTAGTGTTCCCCACACTTTAGTAATTGGAACATGTGCCCTAATTAGGCCAAGTGGACCCAATGGTGCTAGTGACTAAAAATAGACTTGAAGGACTCCTGATTTAGACATATGACCAAATTGGACAAGGGAGGATTAATAATCCTAACAATTCTAGGTGTTTCATTGATGGATGTGGAGGTGGGTTTTTAAGCTGGCGTGGTTTTCTTGGTTTTTCGCTTTAATTTTTTTAACTATTAAAACTGTAGCCTTTTAATTTTTAATTTTTAAAGGGTTATAATTCTGAAGTTGTGTAGAAAACTTGGCATTTGGCTAAACTTTCGTTGAATACTAAGGTAGTTTCTTAGGCATTTCACAACCTTTATTTATATGCATATTGAGGTTTCCTCCATGAGTAACTATGGGTAAATTACTTTCAAGCTACCATGATTTGGTTATTTGGTGACTTGTATTCAGCGTTATGTTCCTAAAAGTTATTCATGTATCTGCAGACTTTACTCTCTGGATAAATCGATGAATCAATTTTAAGCAAGGAAAGCGTTAATCGTAATTTACTATGGACTGTATTTGCATTCATGGTTTCATTCTTTTAATTGATAAAATTCTCTGAAAGTATCCTGGTAGGGTTTGAAATAGTTATAATATACTATTTCTAATTTGGCGAACACAGAGATTATATACTCTTAGGATTTGTAACCGGGTTAACCTCTGTCGACTTATTAAATATATGGTGATAATTAGTAGGGTTTGAATAAAAATGTTTGCCATCTTAGCAAACAGAGAGAGTATATAAATAGGTATTGTACAGTAGGGGAAAATAAACTCGAATATGAGATTTGTGCATATTTTTAAATACATAGGCAATATGTAGATGTAGTTAATATAAAGCTAGCATATAAACAAGGATTTATTTCACAACTAATAATAACCATTTTTTTTTGTATAAGGAACATATCTGTAATTTTGTCTAAGTCTGGAAGTTGACAGTCACACATCACCCAACCTTAGGAAACTTGAAACGTCCTTGTCTACAAGAATCCACCCCCTTGCCCAAATTTCCGAGTTTAGGTCTCTCTTTCTTCAGCTCCAAGTTACCACCAAGGCTGAGTTTAGGTATAGTTATTTCCTGAACCTAACTCCTCAGTAGTTCACCATCGGTTTAGTTCCAGAGCCTAACATCTTCAGATGTTCATTGGCAACTCTCTTTTTCCTTTCCTTTCCCTTTTGAGCCTACACCCATCCTCTCTCGGCGTTCTCTGGCAACTCTCCCTTTCTTGCCTAGAACTTTTATATCTAAATAACTAACTCCCTCCTCAAAGATGGCCACTTTTCTTCGTGAAGATAGCGGTAGATTCAGTTACTGTCTAAACTCAATTTTTTGTCAAATAATTGCATGCTTGTCTAACTTCCATACTCAATTATATTATATTGTATCAGAATGTGTTTCCACTAAAATTATTAGTTTTTATCATATAAACAAAATTAAAATAAAATTACTTTAAAATGTTACGAGGGCCTATTACAATCCTATTTTCTTCATAGAAGTGGGTTTTTCCCCATTGAGAGCATGGCTATTACTAGGTACCTAATGTACAAGCATAAGATAAATAACATATGAAACGATAGATTTCTTATATTGCTTTAAACTCAAGTCAAAACCATCTATGTCTCAAGTGGTGTTGGTGTGAAGATACCATGGCTTGGTTAGATGAAAATGACATTTTGGAGAACATTGATAATATAAAAAATATTATTACTTTTAAGTTTAAAGAGAAATTTTGGTGTGAGAAAAATTTAGCGGTTAAGAGAAAATTAAGATACTATAAGGAGGTCATTAATCCTAACTTAGAAGATCTTGGTAGTAACTAGATCACGAAATTAGAACGAACTCTCATGAACTCCATAGTGAAACACGGCATTGGTTTATTCCTAAAACTCCATGGGCGGGAAGGGTTTGTCATCTCTGTGAGTCTATAAGGGTTGAGGATGAAAATCACTTTCTCTTAGAATGCCTTGCTTACACCCACATTAAATATGAATTTCATAGTATTTGTTACAATACAAACCTTTATAACCCCCTAAGTTGCCAAAACTACAGTGAGCTTGAAAAACTTTCTTGGCAAGCTTTTTGAGCACACTAACATGATTTTAAAGTAAGCCAAGTATTATCCTTTTTAAGGCCCCATATACCAAAGTTGGTCTCAATAGACTTTAATCATCATGATCACTATAATTACATAGGCTCATGAACTTGAATTTTTGACATTTAAATATACTTTTATGATTAAAATATGTTGAAATAAATTTATATTTTTATTATTATAATATTAAAAAGTCATGATAATATTATTAAGCAAATTTACATAAAATAATAAAACTTTCGAAAAGAGATATTTTTTTCACAAACAAATTAACATGCATTTATCTTAAATATCAATAAAATAATTTTTCATAAACAAATTAATAGAAAATTTTAAACAAACTAATATAAAATTTTCTAAAATATGTGTATAGATTCATTTTAAAAATTAAAAATTTACATACCATAATTGATTTATAACATCTTAAATCAAATTTTAAATAAATATATGCAGATAAATTCATAAATGACTATATATTTCCAAATACCGTCTATCAAGAACATGCTTGCAGCACAGTGTAGCTGTAAAATATACGGGTCGTCCATATAGCCGTAGTTCTAGCCTAATACGGGGCTATCACCATTCAAAGTTGGCGCTCACCGGGCAAAGCACAGTGTTGACTCTTGAGCATCTAACAATCCACACTGAACATCCATCAAATCAGAAAATTGACGAAAATAAGATGGAGTCATTGCAAATAATAATGGCGGCTTGCCATTTACGTCAAATCCGATAAGATGTCTGATGACCCAGAAGCATATATCAAGCAAAATTTCATTCTCATTTGACTTCAACGACAATCCATTATATAGATGCACAAACTGTTAACACTTACACTCGGTTTTGTCGCTGCAGACCAGTCTCAAAGCCACTCTAAATCAAGCAACTCTGCGAGTTGTTGGCGCTATGTTGCAGGAACTTGGTCGTTGCATTCAGTTGTCAAATCTTAGTTGTTGTGGCTCAGCACTTTGGTCACAGGTAGTTCTCTCTAGGTCAGACTTACTTGAATTTGACAAACCAGTTTCATGTGAAGCTATCTAAGCTGGACCTTGATATAAAATAGTTAAGAACTATGGTTTTTTACATGGGATGTATTCTGTGACCGCATTCTTGTAAAACAACAATTTAATATATTTAAAAAATTCTTTTAATTTATATTTCATAGGGAGTTTCTCCTGTGAACGGAACGGGATTGAAATATTTCTTTCTTACTTTTTTAGTAGACAATCCATCTATTATCAGTTCTCACATTATCAGTAACAATTAATTCATAAATATTAATGAAAGATTATCTTTCAATAAATTTTTACAGTCAATTAATTTTCAATAAATTATTATAGTCATTTAATTTGTGATTGGTGAATACAAGTTATAAGTTTAAGTGTTATAAACATGTTATCTGTGACTTGTTCTCTGTAATCACTAATTCAAACGGTTTATTATTCACACATAAAATACAATTAATCTTTTTATATATATATTTTCAGGTGGATAATCTTTTTTATTTTGAGATTTGGAGTGGATTACAAATATACTGAGACAAAGGACTAGACAAATGTACTGTCTAGATTGATTTTATAGCAGTCTTCAAAAATTCCAAATAAACTATGTGGGTGTGCTACTTTATAATTGTTTATTTCCAATTTTTAAAGACAACTATAAAATCAATCTAGAGAGTACAGTTGTTTCAACAATGCTCTAAAAGTATATACTATTGTTCACCCCAATGTCTCAAATAAAAAGGCCTATAAATATAAAGATCAAGATAATCTTATCTTTTTCATTTTTCTAATTTTTTTTTTTTTGCATAGTACTGAAACCAAGAGCTAATGCTTCTCACAAGGAAAATTTGTAATTTGCGAGAGACTTCAAGCCCTTAATTACTGTAAGAGCTATCCATTGAGCTGCAGAGCATTTAATGCGGTTGCAGCAAACTTAATGATCGTTGAATCTTGAGCTGTTCCAGGTCCAACGATATTACAACCACATTAAATACTTTACAGCTCAATAAATAGTTCTTACCTGTTGGTTACTAATTTGTGTTAAATTTGTACCATAAGGATAAGGAGGTCTCGCACACCCTATCTATGAGGTATGGCGTAACCCTCATACATTACAGACAGAGTGCAGCGATATAACTTTGGTTCTCAACAGAGCTCCTTACTCTTGCGAAAGAATGATGGGTCACATCTCCTTTTTCCTTTTCGGAAGGCTTTATAGTCAAAGCCTTTTGCGCCTGGCAAGGACCACGATTATGATTATCTTAGAAAATTTGAAACTGTCTCAGCTTTATCTTTTTATAAAGTGTTGTATCCTTTAATAAAGCAATGGAAACCTACTTTTGACATTGATTTTCCTTCACATTAAGTACTTTGCCTGTCAACCAATCCATTGAAAGGAGCTTTATCTTTTTATAAAGCTAATCTGATGCCTTCTTAGGACATTGATTTACCTTCTTAATAACTACTTTCCTCGAAAACCAATCCATTACACTTCGTTTTTTTCTTAGGGAGAAAATTCAGTTCCTGTCAGTTGCATGAAGCATCTTGCAGCTAGGGAACCTCTTTGTTTTTTTAATGGGAAAGGTACTAGTTAAGGTTTTATCAATCTGGTCCTTTGCTGGTAGGGATTTAGGATCATTAGATGAAAATGGAGGTCTTTAAGAGAATTAGGTTATGAATAGGTGTAAAGTAAGGTTTATTATTATTATTAATGGTAGGTAAGCTCATTTTCAATGCGGATAACTTGAAGACGAGATGTATGTGAAGCTATATTATTTTATTTATGAACAAATAAGATTTAAGTATTTAATGGGATTTGATATTTTCATTAATTGACATAACTTGTTGAGTTTGAGAATAAAACAAATAGATTGTTATATTAATGATGTTTTAGAACACAAAAAAAATGACTATATTGTATGTTGAGACATCTTATTTATCGTTTTTTTTCTTCATTTCTTCACCTCCACCTAAATAAACATATTCTATTTCATTTTTGTATCACTAGTTTTGAAGTTCCTTCATGCCAAGGTGCTTTTGAGTTAAGAGGACCTAGTTTCACCATAGATGCTATTAGTCCTCATTTTGGTTGCACAAGAATAACCAAGTGCATCTCAAAATACAGGTAGACATACCATATGCTAATATACAAATGTGGACATAAGAAAACTTGTATGTGGTAGACTAAAATAAAAAAAATCGCCATAAACCCACATCTTAATGAGGATCTGCTGAGTTACATATTTCAGCCAGAATCAAACATAACTCTGCTAAACGCAAGTCTGCTGAGTTACATAGTTCCAGACTGTCCGGTACACTGTCCCATCAAAACTTTAATTTAGTCAACATTTAGGCTAAATCGAAGTTAAGATAGTACATTTAATTTAGTCAACTGAAAACATTTCAGTTTTTCAGTTGAAGCAAGATTAAAATAGTACATTTTTCTCACATTTCCATATGTTTTGGAAATGGAAAGAATTCAAACTTTGTTGTAAACAAGCATTTCTTACGAGGAATTTTAAAATTAAGCTTGAAAATATTAGAGTTACTTTTAAAATGTGTAATCTACATGTTTTTCCAGCACCTCTCATTTTTGTTCTCCAGCATCATTTTTGTTCTCAATCAGTTTGCGGATTGACGGTGCACATGGACTGAACTGGTTATGAGACATATGGGTATATCTGTATCAACAAAGCGTGAAATACAGATTTGGAAAGCCTCAAGGTCTGCAGCGAAAATGGAGTTGGTAGAGTGATGTATCTAGATACAGTGGACCTCTTATCAATGCAATAAATATTCTAAACATATTCTTGATGTCAGATGATCATATGAAAGTTGATGATCATATGAAAGTTATCCTGAAGAGACAAATGTTAGGTGGAGGTGTTATCATTGTACTGTAATCTACAACCCAGGCATAGACATATTCATTACAAGAATTTATTCTCTCGATTTTTCAATAGCGTTGGGAGATTCATAGATGCCCACACGTATCAAAATTGCGAAGCTTGAAAGAATCGGGATCCGTGTCATGCATGTTGGCAATAACTTGCAGGCGGGAATCTCAACGTTCATACTTCTATCTTCGAGCATTTAACACCAGTGGCTTACGCATGTGGACTGTCAACTCGTATTTGGAAGCCAACTTTCATCATCTAGTTAGGGATCAAATTTGAAGAGTAGGGTCCCATTTCACTTTGCAGGGTTGTGAGAAATTGAACCCTTCAATGTTGACATGTAAAAACAAGTGAAATAGCAGCAAGGCTGCTTATACCTGCCGTTTAGAAATATTTTAATGCGATAATGTATATAAATTGAAAGTTGAAGTAATTGTGAAACATTAAAAACTTGCAACAATGTATTACTTGTTGCTATGTTGCTTATTTTTTGATGTGACGTTATTAGTTGCTATTTTGCTTATTTTTCTATGTGAAATTACTTGTTGCTTTGATGTTGATGTGTTATTTATTACTTGTTGTAACTATGTTGCTTATATTTCTATGTGAAATTAGTAACAAAGCTGCATGATACCCACCTCTTAAGAAAAGTTTTGTAAGAGAAATGACAAGTAGATAATGATAAAATGTACACAACTACTTTCTTAATTAGTTATAGAGTAAGACCTTGAGATTAAAGATCCAAAATAAGTTTACTTGTAGTTGTGAATTATCTTTGCCTACAGTTTGTTCTGAGAGTTCTCATGATTTGGCTTACCTCCTCATCTAGGCTTTCTTGTAAGTTGCATTTGTGGATAGGAAAATCTCCGTCACTACCAATTTAAGAATTAAGTTTATGGTCATTAGATGAATCATGGGAAAATCTTCGTCACTACCAATTTAAGAATTAAGTTTATGGTCACTTTCAAATCTTTATGGTCATTAGATGAATCATGGGAAATTTATTGCTTAGATGAGATCAAAATCTTAAATAGAAAAGGACTAATGCAACTTTATAGGAACTAACTAACCATATGGAGCATTAATTAAACTACCATACTTTTAACACTGAGTATAATGGTGGACACTTGAAGTAAGAGTACGTAAAGCTAAATATTCCTGGATACCCATAATATAGGGATTATATGCGTTATTACTATATGAATATATAGTAGAAGATTGAAATGACCTTTCTCCCACGAGGGATCAATAAAGGGAGCTCGCACGAAGTTGGTTCCACTTTTTGGTGCCACTTAGGAAATCAGAAATGCACTTCCGAAGTGTAAATCAAGAACGCATATGCGTTATTGATGGCACGTTCGGAATAACCCGAGCCCAAACACAAGGCTAAGGTTCGTGCAAATCTATATCGCATATCCGATATATCACATTCACGTTTTGTAATTTTAAATATCGCATATGCGATATGTAATATTAAAA
>LPNX011041972.1:0-16714 GCA_001517045.1 Pseudotsuga menziesii | reverse complement strand
CATCATCTGCATCTACAGTATCATTATCTTCATCTTATCTTGTATGTAGAAATACCAGATTTCTACGTGTTACATGGAACACAGGGTTCTTTGTCATCACAATTGTGGTAATCACATAGAATCATTGTTGTATCCATCTTCAGGTCAAAGAGACCTAATATCGGCTTCTGAAGCCATATGGCTTCATAACATAGTAGAGCAATCTGCTATGTATTCTGCTTCAACTTAGCTAAGAGAAACACTGGACTGTTTCCTGCTAAACCATGAACTCGTAGCAGACCTCAAAGCATATACCTCATTTGATTTTCCTGTCTGAGATACTTCCAGCCTAATCTGCATCTGTGTATCCATACAATCTATACTCATGGCTAGCATCATAGAATTGACCAAAGTCTATAGTCTTCATCACATGTTTTGCAGCTACTAGGTGAACCCGTCTTGGTTGAACAAGATATTGACTTAAGGTGTTCATAGCAAAACAAATGTCTGGTCTGGTATTTGTTAAGTACATCAATGACCCAATGATCTGTCTGTAGTGAGTCACATCCACTAACTCTAATGAGTCATCAGCTAACAGCTTCAGGTTGGAGTACATGGATGTGGCCATGAATTTGCATTTCAGCATATTGAGTCTCTTCAATATCTCTACCACATACTTTCCCCGGTTGAGAAAGATTCCTTCTGATCTTTGCCATACTTCCAGACCTAGGAAATAATGCATTAACCCAAGGTATTTCATCTCAAATTCTTCTGCTAGTTTCTTCTTACTTTCCATGATCTGTTTCTCATTCCCTGTCAAGAATAAGTCATCCACATATAGTAATAGAATGACAGGTACATCTTCTACAACCTTGTAGGAAAGGTTAGGATCGACTTTAATCTTGGAAAATCCCATGCTCATCAGGAAACTATCTATTCTTCCATACCAAGCTCTGGGAGCTTGCTTCAGGCCATAGAGGGCCTTCTTCAACTTGCATACTTGATTCCTTCTGTCTTCAACTTCAAATCCTCGTGACTATTTGATGTAAAACTCTTCCTGAATCATACCATTAAGGAAGGCTTGTATTTACTTCATCATGGAAGAAACTACCATGATATTTTTGAAGGAAATGTACCTTGCTTCCAGAAGTAAGTGTCTCTTCAGAGTTAATTCCCTCTTTTTGATAGAAACCTCTAGCCGCAACTCTTATCTTAATTCTATCAGCAACATATCTTATCTTGAAAATCCATTTGGAAGATACCACATTCTTGCTTTCTGGTTTGAGTACTATATCCCAAACATCATTCTAGTATCACAACATTTTCTATGAGTTTGTCTTCTCAGGTCATCAACATATCCTAGTCTTTTGCATTCAACCTTGAAGGTTGGAAACTACTTTACTCTTGGTAAAGTCTCGATCCATCACAAAGCTATCCATAATGTCATACCATGTCGAACTTGGATATAATTTTCTATAGTCACTCCCCCTGAAGTGTAGTATCATCTTCCTTCTTCATTCTGTACAGGTGGTTCTATGCTTGACATATACTGGTCAATAGAGTATGTCATGCCATAGTCTATTCTTTCTAGGGATAATCACGAACCTTGCTTTGTACATTTGTTTCATCATATCATATACATCATTCCCCATGATCAACTGTTATTCTTTGATCATAGCTTCTTCCGTAGCATTATTTTCTTCATCTTGAGTTATCTCTTGTACCCATGGTGGTCTTCATCCTTCAAGGTGGATCTACAACTCTCTGAAGCTCTTTCTTTAGTCATGGTGTCTCTGACCCTGGGAGATTCATATTCATGTTTATTGAATTGTCATCACTTGTTCTTCAGAACAAGTCTCATCCTTCTTTTCTTGAATGAGGTTGTACATGAACTTTCCTGCATTTCAAAAGCACCAGTTGCATGGTTAGAACTATTTCATAAAACATATGCATAATGACAAATTCTTATGCATCATGCAATTGTTTAGTCAATACAACATTCAACCATATCTCACATAGACTTTCTAGATGCTTTCCATCTCTACCATGACATTATTGAGATTGTGACCTAATCCAATATGTCAGCAAAGAGGTTTGATAAGTAGCAATGGAGAGTTGTATAGCACCATGAGCTACTTACCCATCACATGCATATTACTAGCATACAGTCATTAATGCAAACAATCTATCATGCATAACACATCAACTGAATATAATCAAATGTGTAACAAAACAATATCATGAAATGACAATTGAATACTTATCTTTATTTGTTTCATGGGTATTCTCCTTCTTGAGTCTTCAGCTTCATCGACTTCTTCATTTATGATAGCATCGTTTCTTATCCGAATGCTGAGGTGGATAAGAAGTTCTTCAAGAGTTGAGATCTTCATATTTCTCATTGATTGAGGGATCTTCTTTGGAAGATGAGAGCTTGATCTTCAGAGAGGAGCTTCTTCTTCTTCCCAAAGTCGGCTGAAAGTAATCACTTCCTTCTGGAACACATTTATTAAATGAATGAATTTCATGATTGGCCATCACCACTTCTGCATTCTTCACTTCTTCTTTCCCTACTTGAAGTTGTTCTTTGATTTGAGAGATCCTTATGACTGCATGGTCTCTGCATTCTGGATCTTCACATTCTTCAGCTGGTTTCTTAAGGTCATATTCTGATCTATGTTCTTCCCTTAAAATAGCTTGGTCAAGGAATCAAACCTCATCGATGTCTTTAGGGAAGACACTTGTAGTACAAGTTGATTCGAAACTGAATCATCAATGATCTTCTGGGATTTGACCAAGTTCTTCTTGAGAAAGGCTTCTAGCCTCATCTCCCTCTGAAACTGGATCCTCTATGCTCATGTAGGTGTCTAACCCATTTTATTCAGAGAGATCATATACTTCTAGGCTTGGAAGTTGTCAACTTCACCAAGCTTATCATCAAGCTGATGTCATAGATCACTTTGAAAAGAGAACCTCAAATGAACATAGCAAAGGATTAGATCTTACTGATTTGAGGTGTCCGTCCTGGTTCTAGAGCTGGCTGATCTAGGGTTTGTAATAGAAACCCTAATTTTAAAACTTGGAATATTTTATATCTGATTGGATAGACAGATAGATCTCTTCAAATGAAGCTGTCCAATGTACTCCATTTCTAAGAACAGTGGAGGGAAGCTCCTAGAATAGGAAGCCCTAATTTTCCAATTTCTTCTGCATAAATTCCTGTTACTGTTTCTGTGATATCACTGCAATTTCTGATCCTATATGTCTAAAATTTTTTACTGAGGTAACCTCACATGTCCCTGATCCAACACCATATGTTTCATCAGAATTGGTTTCACCATTTGGGATTTATGATCCTTTTCCCAAGGTGACCTGTTACAGGACTATTCAGAACAGCGAAGTTGTACGGCATACCACGTGTCACTGGTTCATCTTCTAAGTCTTATATTCGGACCACCAAAATTATAGTCTGTGTCCTTTCTGGAACATATTTAGGAATTCCATTTAGACCTCTGTAGCCCAAGATATTGCATTTCTCCCCAGGTGTCCTGTTTAGGGATGAATTCTGGAAGAGGCTGGAACCCTAACTTGGAGAGAACATATCTCCTAGAATACAATGAATATGAGGATAAATTTTGGATACAGTGTTCATAAGTATTTTATCTTCGGCCCCTGCAATTTTCAGCTCCTGATCCTTCTCCAATCTTGGAATATAGCGAATGTGCAAAAACATAGCAGTTTTAGTATTTAGGGTTTTTCTAGCTCGGGGTCAAACTAGGGTTTGACTTTCCCAGAGATTCACCCAACCAAAAATATTGATATAGGTCTCTAAAATTCGGTTTTGATGAGGAGAATAATCCTATGCTGGTCTCACTCAAAAATTCCTCTTCTGTAGAAATCCCTAATTTCCACATCAAAAATTGAAAATGCTCGGATTCGAATTCCGTTTCGACAGAACGATGCACCCTTCAAAGGAGAGTCAGCCTAGCCTTCTTTTACTGATTGATTGTGGAGAGAGAACAAAAAAATAAGAATCCCTAGCTTCTGTAACTTGTGAAAGCTTCCCTATTCATGTTAGCTTTGATACCATGTTGAATTTTCATATGCTTAACTAAGACATAAGTATATCATTTCATTTTTCATAATAAAAGCATATAAAGCAGGATCACTGAAAGAAACAATATCACAAGAACAACACAGATTTATCTTGGGAAAACCTTAAAGGGAAAAACCCAGCAAAAGCTTCCTCAATATAGATGTCCCAAAAATGGAAAAAGGTAAAACCAACAAGGAGATAAAAAACTTGATTCTCCTCCTTCTCCAGCAACTCCTCTCCTCCACAAATGCGCTATTCCAAGTGAGTGTGTGCATCCCAAATGAGGAGCACTACACCTCTATTTATATTCATCTGTTTACTTAAATTTTACTCAATTAACATGTCAGCTTAATTTAACTCATGTAGGCTCGAGTTACACATTTAGGCTCAAGTAACCACATTAGGGTGCTGATGACCCACCTTTACAATTAGAGAGTACTACCTCATGAATCTTATTAGTTCTTCTGATTAGGAGCATCGGGGTACAATGTAATACAAGTGGTCCTCCCGGTTGGACCATCGGGGACCACAAAAGATACATAAAGAATATTCTTCGAAGTTACAATATTTCAACAAGACTTGGGAAATCTTATATAAGCCATCAAATTGAGAAGGAGGCTCACCACTCATTATGATTTATGAGGGAATGAACCTTGTGACTGCTGCAAACTCAAAAGTTTAGCACACAAGGAATTTGATGAGAGGATAGTTGAAGTGATTTGCTAAGATAAGTCTGCTACTGATTTCTAAGCTGCAATAAGGTTGCTGTGTGGGATACTTTCAGAGATATTTGTCCTAGTGGTTCACTAAATAGGATCAGGGGTCCTAAGCAAGTAATCTTTGGCTGCTTCAGGAGAAGGTTGGGTGGAATAGTCTCCCATGGGTGTTTTTCCCCTTTATGCATTCTATCCAGATTCAATTGTTATTTAATTTCTGAATCGGTACTTTCATTTGAAATACACTCATGAACTGTAATTAGGATGATTGGATATATTATAATCTCTTTATCTAGAAGCTGCTAAAAAAAACTACATTTATTGATATTCGATCTAAAGGATTGATCCACCGGTTTAGTATTTTCTGTAAAAGCATTTCATAGCTAAATAAATATCTTTTGTATTAGTTTAGATTATTTATACCAGTATTACAAACTAGTAAAATATTAGTAATAATGATATAAATTCTGTAGACTAAGCTTATAAGCAAGTAAGTATTGTATCGCAGTAAGGACTTGTAAAATTCCCATAGTAAACAAAACACATAGACCCACTATAACATAGATATTTAATTATGAGAATCTATGTATATATATCTAGTTAAGAACAAAACCCTTTTACAACACTATAAACTAATTAGGTTTGAATCTAAAATAAGATTTATACAGGATTAGGATTGGGGGCTACTTTCAGAGATCTTTGTCCTAGTGGTTCACTAAAGAGGATCGGGGGTCCTAAGCAAGTAATCTTTGGTTGCTTCAGGAGAAGATTGGGTTGAACAGTCTCCCATGGTTGTTTGTCTCCTTTCTACATTCTATCCAAGTTCAATTGTTATTTAGTTTCTGAATCTATACTTTCATTTGAAATATGCTTAGGAACTGTAATTAGGATGATTGGATATATTATAATATCTTTATCTGGAAGCTGCTAGGAAAAACTACATTTATTGGCATTCGATTTAAAGGATAGATCCACTGGTTTAGTATTTTCTGTAAAAGTATTTCATAACCTAAATAATTTTCTTTTGTATCAGTTTAGATTATTTATACCAGTATTACAAACTAGTAAAATATTAGTAATAATGATATAAATTTTGTAGACTAAGCTTATAACCAAGTAAGTATTGTATTGCAGTAAGGACTTGTAAAATTCCCATAGTAGACCAAACACATAGACCTACTATAAAATAGATATTTAATTATGAGAATCTATGTATATATATACTTAAGAACAAAACCCTTTTACAACACTATAAACTAATTAGGGTTTGAATCTAAAATAAGATTTATACACTATTAGGATGAACCTGGAACTTTATAAGGGCATATTAAGCCCAATATCTTAACTAGTAATTATTTAAGAACACCAAGTCAAGATTATCGATAGACTGTAGCACTGGTTATAGGCTTCAGGTTAGGCTAGTGTTGTTATCTGTAGTAGAAGGTTACAAACAAACTTATGGCTTAATATTAAATAATTATGAAAGAATATTATTAGTTAAACAGAGTTTAATTCTTTTAAACGGAGGTTCTACTTTGCATTAATGGAAGTTTACCTACAGTCTCATGGCCTATTATTAATACATAAGCAAAGTTAAATACTCAAAGTTACAGCCCTCACAGGATCCCACCAAAACATTTATAAAAACTATTTTAAAACAGTAATCAATATTAACAGAGGCCTTACGGACCTCTCCCCAAAAAACATGTGTTACAAAATAAAGGATTTATGGTCATTTCAAAGGGTTCAAATAATAAAATGAAGCCCTAAGATCATGCTTATATATGAATCTACACAATCATACTATTAATAACTTGCCTCATGACCCTTTTTTAAAACTGAAATAGCATAAAGAGAGGTATCATGACTAAATCCATTTCCTTATAAGTTTTTCCCCAAAACCCTGCTAACTATCAAATGAAGGAAAACAATTGTGTAATAACTAAATTAAAACCCTTTTACAAACACATCTCGCTATCAATGTTAAACAATAATAATTAATGTAAATAGTTGGTTCTATATTAATTAAGATAGAGAATCCCATGGCCACATTACGACTTTTCCTAAGCCACACAGAGTTAAGTAATAGACAAAGTCTTTTGACAGGGGCCTTACGGCTCTCGTCAAAGCATGACAGTATGGTCTCATGGCCTTATCAAAACATAAACGGTTATATAAACAATGGAACAAGTTTAGTGGAAGAAAATTTATAAATAGTTGCAATATTGAAACAAGAAAACCATAATACAACATTGGTATTTTAAAAACATTGCTTACAGATAGCCCTGATAGGTCTTTACATCAATGTATCCATTACATTATCAAACTAACAACAAAATTGCAATAAGCGTAATGAGAGTGGCTTTCTAAGCCCAAAAACAAAACCTACAGAGTAAAGGATCATGACCACAATAAGGATTAATGTAAATAAACTAAACTTCGAAGCCCTCACAGGGTCAAACAAGTTTAAGGTATCTACACTATAAATACAATTGGAAGAACTGAAATAGAAGTACTTTTAAACACCATCTCTCTCAAAAAGAATATACATAGTGGAATAGTCATTTTAGACTCCACGGGTGATAAATAACACCCTTATAGTATCAAATGCATATTATACCAAAACAAGTATATCACTTCCACATCGACAAAACAACATAGAGTGGAGAACCCCAATGCCATAAAAACACACCATAAGACCTATTTTGGTTCCATAGAGTCACACAAGGTAAGGACATTGGTATTACCAATTAAAAAAGGGCTTCTCAGCTAGGATTTAACCCACATCCCCATTGCATAGGTTTGTTCTGCACATAATAATTAAAAAGAGTTAAAATATAGTTTCATTTTACACTGGTGCAAAAGAGAAAAACAAATAATGATTCTATAGTTTACCTTCTCGGAATTCAGAGGAACCTAGTCACCATAAAGAGAAGGACTATAGACTCCATCAAGAAACAAAACAGTCTTAGTCATTTTAGGAGATTATCGAGGTTCAATAGATTCTGCATCTTGTTTTACAGAAAAAGGGGTTAAATAAATGAAGACCAAATGCAATGGCAGAGAAACAACCAACAATGAACAAAAACCCATCCAAATGACATACGTGATATCCAATGTGCATTAAAACCCTAGTTTTTAGCACTATGCTCAGTTGCTGCCACCTGGAAATTTTAGTGCCATCACATGGTCCGAAAGGGAGCGATTTTATGGATTGTACCTTACCTTTTTCCATCACCTTTAAGTCAACCAGTGTGTCAATGCAAAGGTCAAGAAACTTTCTTAACTCTCCATGAATGGTTATGCATAGCATATTAAAACCCATTGTACATAGCTCCAACCTCACAATCAAATAATTCTCGTTGTTTGTTTCTTATAACCTATGGTACATCTTTTCTTCTTTAAATATATCTTAAGCTGCACAAATTGTTGAGTAGTTAGAAGGTGCCTTTGGTTAAGAATTTTATTTTTTATATTAAAAGGATAAATATGGTTTATGAACATCATCAAAACTAGGTTAAGGTTTAGATATTGTCCAAAACTTTGGGATTACCTTTTTCTTGTCAGTGGCATACTATCTTAGAATTGTTTCTTTAGTTGTGATGTTGGTGTGACCTCACCCACCTGCACATGAGTAAAACAGAAATTTATGCATTAGTCGTAACAACTAAGTAAGACCATGATCTGTCCCTTGTGCAGCTCAAGAGTAGAATCAAATGGAAGGCAACGACAAACTTTTTTACAACAACAAATTTCAATGAATTCGTTTAAGGAAGATAATTTTGCCACAAAGTAGTGTCATGACGACAGTGCACAAAATAAAGTAAGCTAATAATAAAATAGGTACATAACTCTTGCAGATAGTTAATAAAGTCATTAGCGTTATGATGGGAGAATTTATGAAATATAACTAGGAACTTCTTAAGTTAGTTGCAGTAAATAATTTTTTTATTTATTTATGAATTTTGAGGGTTGTTACACACCATAAACATTTACAACAAAGTATTAGAATATCCTTTTTATCAAATCTATAATTTTAAATTGTCCATTTTTTTTTATGAAAAATATGACTCTACGATAAATATTAATATGTACTTTTAAAATTTAACTAACTAAATATGAAAGATATCTAAATTCACAATTTAAATCTTAAAAGTTAACTAAATAAATATGAAAGATATCTAACTTCACAATTTAAAACTTAAAAATCTATAGAAAAAATTAAACGAACCATTTGTTTTTTTTCATAAAAAATATTTTTTTTATTACATTTAAAGGATTACAAAATTACATTATGTAGATACATGTGCTACATGTATTTCAAAAACAGTAAGAACCCGAGGTTCCCAACATAGTCATCAAGGCATATCCTTTACAAAACCATATTAAATATTAAATGATGCTAACACAAAATAGGTTTGCAAGATTTGTGATAGTTCCAAACAATGCTTTTATATAAAAATCCCAAAGATCAGACCAAAAACTCCATATAAGCCATATAATCTGAATAAGAAAAAAAGAGTTGATGCAGGAATCTAAAAGTTAAACATGTCCAAGGATTGATCAACCAGTCATGTCCTTCTATGAAAGGTCTATGATAAAATTGGTAAGATTCACCATCCTTTGTCTAATAAATCAACCACTTCATAATTCTAAGTTGAAGACCTAATTTAGATAGTCAATCCACTACCATGTTTTGCTCTTTGTATATGTGGTGGAAAGAAAATAAGTCAAACAAAGATTTGAAACAGTGAATCTCTTCAAGAATGATAAGATGAATCATATTGTGACATCCCTATGTGCCCAACACCCAATTTAGAACATTCATAGAATCCCCAAACAACTTCATTAAGTGACACTCCTTTTCCCTCACAAAAATAATGAACAATTTGAGGGCCAACAATTCAACATAGTTATTTGATCCCTAGCCGAGTCCCATTTTCATTATAAAGAAATGATTTTTAAAAAGAAATAGGATAGCTTCCCCCTCCACAATTGTGAATTTGGGAGGCCCCATTAAAGAACCCCCAGGCCTTCAAAAAATTGATTTGTTTAGTGGTAATCAACCTAACAGTAGCCCCTTCCTTCTCTTGTGGAAAGTGTGAAATAATACTTAGCCCCTAATCAATGATGAGGCTTGGAAAAGAGGTATTTTCTTGATTTATGTATTTCTTCCTAGCAAGCCATAGACCCCATCACATAAAAAAAGGATAGCACTGATACTTCTATAAATTAAACTGTCAAGCTAGGATCTCCATGCAGAATTAATGGATTCCACCACCTAGCCCTAATCCATACCCAGAAAAAAAATAACACTCCTTCCACACCAAGGTAGTGAAAGGACATGAGATAAAAAGATGCATATGAGATTCCTCATTTTCTTTTTAGAACAATGTAATATCCCGATTTTGACCCCAACTTGCATTAAAATTGTATATGATGTAAATACCATTATTAAATCATGGTGAGGGATAAAGGCCAAGGCCCCAACATCGATTTAGCATTTTATGTATCAGCAGTTAAAATGAATACCGATGGCTCCTGTGTTAGGCAGGTACATTACAAACTGGGACATCATGTAAAAATTCAATTTAATGAAAATACCCACAACTAGCTATGTCAATGCAACAATAGATGGGGGCATGATTTCACAAGGAATAGGGAGGGAAATTATTCAAACCCTTGAGCCAATAGGGTAAAGATCAATGTCAATGGGAGAACCCATAAAGCTCTCAACTACATTTTTTGTCTTATTCACCCAAAAATCATTTATTTCTTTTAGAAGTTGGTTGAGGTAGTTAATGCCTTGGGAATGGAAGAGTATGACATCCAAAATTCATCTTGGGGAATCCATCAGTTTTGGAAAAAGATGTTTTTTCTTATTGGGAAATTTATTACCCAAAAATGCATGCCCATTCCATTATTCACCCACGATTTTATCTTCCTCACACAACTAGAGCTTTATGGGCGTTTTTCCCTCACGATTTCTACATTTCCTTCATTTTTCCATGGTTGGGAAACCCATTTTTGTATTGTTCAGTGAATGGGAAGAATATAACCATGATTTGGGGGTTTATAAAGGTCAGTTTTTCCCCTACAATTCCAAAGAACATTTCCTGAAATCTAATTACTCACCTAGGGTTGATTTCCCCATGTGAAATTTCGTTTTTGGTTGCCAAATGTTTTCTACATACCCAACATTTGTATTTTTCTGTTATGTGCATCCTTGTTTTGGTCTGAATTGGTTAGGAGTGGAAGAGGCCAAGAATTGGCTTGATAAACCTAGTGGATAAAGGAACCTCACAAAGGATAAAGAGGGGATGGCTATTCTTCTATGCACACTCTGAAGAGAACTAGAAGGGAAGGTATGGCCTGAGGGATTGTGTAGCAGTGAAGGGGATACTTCCTTATGTTGGGTGTGTAAGTATTGTGGATGCAAAGCTAGATAGATCTGGTACAGGTGTCCATAGCTCTGTGGTTGAGCTCACTATCTTAGCAATCCATCCTTTCCACTACCTTAGCAGCTTGATAAACCCAATTATAGATTGGCTTGGCTGAACTTTGATGTGTATTTGGCTATGTATGAGCCTGTTGTTCCCCTTTTCTCTGTGGAAATAATGCCCAGCTCGGGGGTGGTAGTGGTGCTGAGAGATTGATGAGCACACTGGCCTATGGTTGGGTGGAGCGGTGCAATGACATAGTTACTTGCACAACAAATTATTTTCAGGATAAGTATTCTCCGTGTATTTAATTTCTACAACTATATTTGTTTAATAATTATTATGAACAAATTGAATGCTTGAATTAATGTATTTCCTTTTGTTGTATTTTCATTTGTTATGCATCTCTATATGTATGTTTTTATTTCAATGCATCTTCAATTAGGTTCATGGGGCTAGATCCTCGGCTAAGATGGCAGCGAGAAGTCAGTCACGTCCTCTCCTCAACGAGATGATGGGAGGGGACATGACAAACAAGCACCAACTTGTACCCCTGATTTTCCTTCGAATCATGAAATCATGCATATGTATTGTATTCTCCAGTAAACAACGTAGGAAAAGATGAGATTTCATAGGACATTTTTCCTTCCACACACCCTTCGACCGTCATTTGGCCTCCCCTTGGTCTGGTGCTATATTCAATTGTACGTAATTGAGATTTGGAGTATAGGATTCATTTGGAGCATATCCTCACACTAATTCACCAGCTTTATATGTTAGTTGGACATGAGATGTGTCTAGTCTAGTATTTTTTTGTTTATTCTTGTGATGATATGGATATAAAAAATCAAATTCCTTTTATGTTTCCTTATAAACTGGTGAAGTTGAAGGAAGTTATTAAGTCTATTGTTTTTTTAACTAAATGGTTATGTGTGTGTGCAAGAAGATGAGGGACCTTTTAGATGCAATCCTACTTTTAAGAAACATGCTCACGATACATAAAAATACAACGTGCTCACATTATGTAATGCTTGGTTTGGTTAGGCTAGAGCCTGACATGTCATATGATACGTAGTTTAGGCTAAGCAAAACATGGACATGTTTTAAAGTTACAAAATACGTATGCATTTTATATTTACAAAATGCACACACATTATGGAGAAGAAAAATGCCCACACGTTATGGAGAACCACAAAAAATGGTTTTGGTTCATGGCTAAGGAAATGAATATAAACAATAGTTTGCATCATCAAGACTTAGGACCTATAGTAATATTTTAGCATCATCAAGAACAACATCTCAAAAAACCATTCCTAACCTCCCAATAGCATAATTTTTCTTTGTGTTGTAATATGGACACCATTAAAAGGATTTAAGAACTACATATGGGTCATAGTCCCATGACCATGCTTGGGGGGAGGAAACTCAAGACTTATGCTGTAAATGTAGTTTTTAAGGCTTGAGGTCCATGAAAAGGGAATCGACCCTGCACATAGGACCCCCATATGTGATATTTTGCATCTAAGAAAGAATATGCAGTGCATTAGAACTCTCTTAGCACTAGGAACATATCCGTAGACATGGTTGAGGGATGAAACCTATTCCTTATGGCCTAAAGGAATGCTATAGACATAAAGGACCAAGAACAACACCTCGAACAAACACACATGATCTCTTAAGGGTATCCTCAACTTTATGTTGGGATATGGCCATGATTAGGATTTTCTTAGCATTAGATATGGAGGATAAGGCGTTAATCATGGTTGGTACATAAATATTTAATTTTAGGTTGTAAACTAGATCTTCAGGCTCAAGGTCCATGAACAACACCTTGAATCACCATATATGACCTCTCAATTTGATAGTTTTTATTTGAATGGGGATATAGGAAACATTAGGGGTTTCTAATTACTATGTATGTGTCTTGGGACCTTAGACATAATAATGGGAGGAAACCTAGGCCTTAGCCCCTAGAAGATGATCCTAGGAATATAGAGCCAAGAATGATGTGTTGAACAACCTCAATAGAGCATTCCATGGTATCATTTACCATGAAATGGGGATACTAGTGCCATTAGAGCATTTCTAGCACTAAGTACAAATATTAGGCCCCTTGACATGGGTGGGGGAAACACTTGGTCCTTAGGCCTTAAAGGAATTTGTTAACCATCTAGGTCCAAATTTAATGCCTCCAACCACCACACATGACGTTGAAAGTGAATCCTTTAAATCTTAATGGGGATATGCATGCCATCATCATTGTTTGAGAACTAGGTATGCATCTTAAGGCCATGGACATGGTCAGGGGAGGATATTATGGCCTTAGGCCCTAACTTTAAGTATTCTATTCATCTAGGGATAGGTAGGATGCCTTAAAAAAGCACACATGGCATCTCATAGGTATATTTGGACTATGAATATAGATGTTGGTGGAATTATGTGGTTTTGAGCAGCAGGTATGGGACCTCTGAGATATGATTGAGGAAATATACTCATTCCTTAATCCATGATGGAATATTTGAGGCACCCATGTTAATGAACAATTCCTTGAAGCACCACACATGACCTACTCAAGTTATGCTTGGTATTTAAGAAAATATGCGCATTACTTTAAGAAGTTTTGAGCATTAGATATGGGTATTAAGGCATCAACATGGTCAAGGGAGGAAATACAAGACTCTATCCCTAAAGAATAGTTTTAGCATATATGGCTACACATGTGCCTTACTCACTATCAGTTTATGCCTTAATCACTGGCCCTCCTTGCCTTTGTATTTCCATCTCTCTCTATTTCTATGTGTGTGTGTGTGTGTCTTCCCCCCCATCTTTCTCTATCTCTATGTGTGTGTGTCCCACATTCAATCACGATCTCTCATAACATCTCTCCACCTTCTTTATACCTCCCTCACTCTACCTCCCTACATCACGCTCTCTCTTTATTTCTCACCCCTCCACCCTCTCTTATTGATTCTCACCCCTCCCTCTCTCTCTCCCACACAATCTCTCTCTCTCTCTCTCTCTCTCTCTCTCTCCATATATATATATATATGTGTGTGTGTGTGTGTGTGTGTGTGTCCCTCTCCCCCCCTCTCTCTCACAATATTCCTCTTTGTCTCTATATGTGTGTGTGTGTCCCTCCCTCACCCCCCCTCTCTCTTGACCACTCTCCACCTTCTCTATACCTTCCTCACTATCCCTTTATCCATCACTCTCTCTCTATCACTCACCCCTCCCCCTCTCCCTCCCACACAATCTCTCTCTCTCTCTCTATGTATGTGTGTGTGTGTTCCTCCCCCTTCTCTATATCTATATCTATGTGTGTGTTTCCATCCATCACCCCCCCTCTCTCATATCCTCTCTCCACCTTCTATATACCTCGCTCACTATCCCTCCCTCCATATCACTCGCTCTATCTCTCACCCCTCCCCCTCTCTCTTTGTCGCTCACCTCTCCTTCCCTCTCTCCCACACAATATGTGTATGTGTGTGTGTGTCACTCCTCCCCCCCTCTCTCTCTATATTTATGTGTGTGTGTCCCTCCCTTTCTTCCCATATCTAATCACCTCTCTCCTCCTTCTCTATACCTCCCTTACTATTATTGCCTCCATCACTCTCTCTATATTTATCACCCCTCTCCCTCTCCCTCTATTGCTCACCCATCCCCCTCTCTCCCACATAATATCTGTGTGTGTGTGTGTGTCCCCCCATCTCTCACAAAATCCCTTTGTATCTCCCTCTCTCCCCACCTTCTATTTACCTCTTTCACTATTCATCTCTCTGTTAATATCTCCCTCCCTTCTCCCTTAATTACTAGCTCTTTGTGCCATTATCCCTCTACCCTGTCCTCTCTCTGTCTCAACTTGTATCCCTCCCTCCCTATCTCTTTTAACCTTCCTTCCCATGTGTCTCTCCCTCACAACCTCCCTCTCTCTCCCATCGCTTAAACCTCCACCCTCTATCTTTGACACCATCTCTCTCTCTCTCTCTCTCTCTCTCTCTCTCTCTCTCTATATATATATATATATATATATATATATATATATATATATAATACTCCCTTCCTCTATGTTTTCAACTTAGCCCTTCTCCTTAACCCTCTACCTCATTATGACCCCTATTCTCTGTTTTATCGCATCTCCTTCTCCTCTCTTCAATTTTCCCCTCCTTTGCCTCTCTTCTCCAACACACCCTATTACTCCTCCAATAGTCCATATCCACCTTTCCATTCACCAATCCTCTCTCTCATCAAACCATCACCCACTTCCTCACCTCCACCTTATCCCCCTTCATCACTCAACTCTCGCATACTACTTCTAACGCTATACCTCTTCAACATCTCTTCTCCTCCTAATAGTGCTCTCAATCCTCACTCCCCTTCACCATTGTAACCCATCATGTTCCCATCTCATTCATATTTCTCCACTTGAATTTACAACATCCTCCTAGGACTTTGACCCTTCTCCACCCCCTCTCAATTATTAGCAATACTCACTCAAACTTACAACATCCTCCTAGGCCCTTGACCCTTCCCCACCCCTCTAAACTATTAACCATCCCCACTTGAAATTCCAACATCCTCCTAGGCCCTTGACCCTTCCCCACCCCCTCTAAACTATTAACCATCCCCACCTGAACTTCCAACATCCTCCTAGGCCCTTGACCCTTCCATATCCCCTCTCAACTATTAACCATACATTTGATGTTTTGCATATAGTGTTATATTTTTTGCTCTGCATAACCCGCACGCGTTATAGAACTACATAACGCGCACGTGTTTTGTAGTTCTATAACGTGCGCACGTTTTGTAGTTATATAACGCGCACACGTTTTCCAATTCAATAAGGGCAGGAAATGTAATTTGAATTTAAACATCCCAATTCACTTTCTCACACGTCACGAATATTCCTATGTGTATGGTTTGGAGTTTGCTCTGGTAATACCAAACCTGTGCTATGGTATATGAAAAACCTAGCTAATTGGGAATTTCTTTCAGTTTCTGAAGAAGTCCTTGTTTATGCACTCATTACAGTATGCTACACACAATCATTTTTGACAAAATATTAAACATAAATAGCATCTTTTATGGAGATTCTAAGTATGTAATTTTTATTAAAAATATATATATATTTTCCTATTTTTTTTCAATTTCTATTGTGTCCTAACTCAACTCAAATAACATGTTGTTAGTGTTTTTTCCATAACTTTTTCAATTCTTAATCGTTTTAAAAAGAAATTATATGGTACAATAGAAGACACTGGCCTTTGCATTCTAGAAAAAACCCATTTCATGATTATTTTATTAAGACTTTCAAAGGGTGCACCCACAAAAGAAGTACAATTTTTGAGGAATGATCACTTAGATAATTATAAATAAAATTACTAATTACTAATTTTATTTTCAAAAAATAGTGCTGCACTAGTGCTATATGCTTTCTACATGCTTGTAAATGTTTGTATCCTGAAACCATCATTTAGGCCCTCAAT
>LPNX011041970.1:7251-18216 GCA_001517045.1 Pseudotsuga menziesii | reverse complement strand
CAAATGACAACAAAAGGCCTAGATTTGGTAAATAAAGACAATTCAATGATCTCAAAGATTAAGAAGTTGCAAGAGAATGTCAGGAAACAACCAAAGAACAATGTTGGTGGCAAAGTACCTGAAATCACTACTATCAGCCAAGATCCGAAGCAAATCAACAAGCCTGTTAATCCTATAGAAGACCATGTAGGTGTTAACAAAGAAAATACTAAAAGGCCCGAAGAACCAGAGGAAGAGATACCTACCGAAAACCAACCTGTGGAGGAAGATGTCGAATCAATTGGGGAAGGGAAAGCCAGGTTTAAAACCAAACCTTTCCTTTTGACTTTGGAAATTCTGAACCATAAGGTGCATAATTGTTTGGTAGATTCTGGATCATCAGTGAATGTTATGCCACTCGTAGTCTGCAAAAAAATTAATGGGCAGCCAAAACCTACAACTTGGGAAGTTACTTAATTAGACAGAACTAGTGTCAAAGTAGTGGGGGAAATGGAAAATGTTCTCATTCGTTTATCTGCAAATGAAAAGATATGTTAATTTATTGATATTGTGGTGGCAGACATACCGGATGGGTATGGACTTATTCTAAACCGAGACTGGTCCACAAGGTTAAAGGGGTATTTTGCTTCGGATTGGTCACATTTATGGTTTCCTCATAAAGGGGTCCCAAACCGAATCAAAATTTTAAGGGAACATTACATGAAGCACACTATCACTAAGTTGGAGGAAGGGAATGAATCAGCAAATTCCGTTTTGGGGAATTATCTAATGGAGCTTGAACTAAGACATCTTGCATCAGAAGAAGCCAGCAATATGATTGATACTCGGCCTGATCTCCTTCATTGTTCATAGGCTGATGGGATTGATTGTAAATTGGTAGATGTAGTTTCGGTTTCAAAAATAGCAAAATTAGATAATGGCTAGTTATTTCACATCTGCAATCAAGCCTAGCCCCTTGACTCATAAGATGATAGATTTTAGGGGCGGGAACAGAACTGATCAAGTAGAACTAATCACCTAGTGGTTGGTTCTAAAAAAAATTTTCTTTCTTTTANTCAAGCCTAGCCCCTTGACTCATAAGATGATAGATTTTAGGGGCGGGAACAGAACTGATCAAGTAGAACTAATCACCTAGTGGTTGGTTCTAAAAAAAAATTTCTTTCTTTTATTTTTGATTTGATGACCTTGTACATAAATAATTTGATGCAGTTTTCACTTTGATTTACCGCTGTTGTTTCTAGTTATTTTGGTTTGTTTTTTAATAAAAGAGGCAAACTTTTGGTTGCATGGAAAGCATCAGGGTTCTCGATTAACTGAAATCTTTGGGAAGAGACTGTGCATTTTGTTTGAAATGATAGAATTTCTTTTAGTAAGTAGTTTTTCTAAATGGCTATGCACTCATTGAAGTCCTGCTTAACNGATTAACTGAAATCTTTGGGAAGAGACTGTGCATTTTGTTTGAAATGATAGAATTTCTTTTAGTAAGTAGTTTTTCTAAATGGCTATGCACTCATTGAAGTACTGCTTAACCCCAGAAAATAACTCAGAATCAAAAGGTCTGGAATACTATTTCGAGGCTCCATCCACTTCACATCTAAGATGTCCTAGGGGGTGATAGCAAAGGACCCATGGAAAGGAAGCAAGGTAAACAGTTTATTATATATAAATGATCCCATCCCATGATTTTAAAAGCCTAAAGGCTGTTAAGAGTCAAAACTCCTAAAAGAAGCAATACATATCAAAGCAAAGTATCAGAAACGTGAATATTAATCTGCCAAAAGTTATTCTCCGTCTGTGAGCTGAAACGTAAATACATCTCTCACACAAAAGGACACCATGGATAGAAGAGCCTGAATAAAATTCAGAGAGAAAGGAATTTGGAGGACTCAAAAGAACAAAAATTTCAAAAGGCACAATAGTGCAATTGGCATGGGAATGAGGAACAAATGAATAGTTATGTTTACCATATGTTACGATCCTGTGGTGTCCAAGCTAGAAACTACCCAAAGACGGAGGTAAGATAAAACTCACCTACTAAGCCTAAAAAGAGTTATTCAGAATTNGTTATGTTTACCATATGTTACGATCCTGTGGTGTCCAAGCTAGAAACTACCCAAAGACGGAGGTAAGATAAAACTCACCTACTAAGCCTAAAAAGAGTTATTCAGACTTTGAGTATTTTGGCGTTCCCATTTCCAAAGAACAGACTGTCATTGATGATTTAAATGCATGTGTTTGCCATTTTAGGAATACAAGCATCTAGAAGAAATCTACTTACGAGTTAAATGGTTAGACAGTCTTTTACTGGGAGAAAAGTTGATTCAGAAATTTGGGGTTCACCAGGTAGTTGCTAATTGTTGCAGCTGCAACATTTTCCCAAAATTCAGAAAAATTTTGGGACCCTCCTTTTATTTCGTTTTGCTCATCTCTTTGGTTTTGGCTCAATGTTTGTTCAAGGAATACTTTTTTTTGCCAGTGTTGTTTTACAGCTTGTAATGATTTTTTGTCCGGCCGTCGAAAGCGTTTGAGACTGTGAGTCGAAAACACAATTAACTGTGCGCCCGTCGTTGCGAAGAAGTAACAAGAAGTCGAGTCCAATCCAGAATTTATTGGTCTCCGATGCTCTTTATTTCTTTTTTCTTAATTGGTGGCTTTTTAGAATATCGTCGGAACGTGTTGTCTCTACGGTTTCCGCCGTTGCGGATGATGTATTGCAAAGTCCTCCAACGGTTGTATTAACCTCTTCCGATTCTCGTCGTTTTTTTTATTCGCAAGTCCTTAGTCTTTTTAGCTTTCATTGTTGTGGCTCTAGAAAGCACTATTCTTCTGATGTGGTTTGATTTATGTTTTCCGCTTGGTCGATATTTTTCGCTTAAGTCATGTTTATTTTACCTCCGATTTTGATTGGTCTTCGGAACTTAGTGTCTTTATGGTTTTCGTTGTTGCGGCTCTTCCACCAACTATTGGTCCGAGGCCTTAGTCTGTTGAACTCTGATGCAAAGTTTTATTGTTTTCTCCTGTCGATGCCACTGTGGACCTCATAGTCGTTTCATCATCCACCGTTGTGGAGATGTTGCTAACAGGATCGCCGATCCCGTAGTCGTTTTCTGCCCGATGGTCTTATTTTTCTCGGTGATTATTTGTTGATCGGGGTGTATATATATTGGGGTTGGGGTTTATTATTCTTATTGTTGTTTTTGCAAATTGCTCGTGCTGTNTTTTCTGCCCGATGGTCTTATTTTTCTCGGTGATTATTTGTTGATCGGGGTGTATATATATTGGGGTTGGGGTTTATTATTCTTATTGTTGTTTTTGCAAATTTCTCGTGCTGTCGTTATCATTTCGAGCAAAACCACGTACTCTTTGTCAGTACCTTCTTCCTAGGTGGCTCCGCCGTGGAGGTTTGCGGATTTTTCTCGCCAGTTGCACAGCGCATTGCCAAGTAGGCCTTTATGCCCGTTCTACCTTTCCGTTCAAATGGTTGAGCTGATTTTGTCACCCTTGGTTAGTTCCCGCTTCTGCGGTTAGTGGATACCTAATTTTCCGTTTTCAGCGCATATATATAATCTATGTAGATGGTTTGGCTTCCCGATGGGGGTTTTTGGGTTTGCTTGATGATTGAATTCACAACCGTTATGGGTTTGTGACCTGCACTCGACTACTTGGGAAACCGGTGCAGACAAGCATTACGCTGCCTGCACCAGTTTCCCCCATTCTGTGTATGGTCATCCGGGGAGGGTAGTTCTGTGTTAGCTGCAGGAGGAGGGTTTTTTCTTGTTTTTTTCAGAGATGCCGAGGTTTTGGTTCCCTAGTATGGCTACTCGCGTTTTTGTGGACCATGGTCGCGGTTTTGAAGTTACACCCCGCTTAGGATGAGATTGTTAAAATTGAACACGAACCATGGACCAAATTAGGGTTCAGAATGCATTATCTATTCATATCTTGATGCGAGTGCCCTTTGCAAGAAGTAGCTTCCTCTTATTCTCCACGTCCAAGCCAAATGTATCAAATTTTTAAGAGGAACCGCCTCCATCACCTTGTGTTTTATTTGTTCAACCACTTTTCTATCCATCATTACCACCAACCTCAAGCATACAGTGAGTTAAGTTCACTATCACAATGCAGTATCCTTCACTTGGGATTAGGCATCAAATTTTCCATGTAACGATTTAGTTCATAGCACCGAGAGGGTGATTTGAGACTGTTTTCTCCTTGACGTGGGGAGGGGGATTTTCTTCATTTTAGAAAGGCCATGATATTATGAGTTGATTATGCAAATATTTAGTTATTGGCTGGTTTTGGCTCTTTTGGCAGATTGGTTTTGTGCAAGAACACTTGGTTTAGAGTATTGTTTATTTATTTTTTCATAGTTGCAATCATGAATATCCTAAATGAGGTAAAATGCTCATACAGTTTGTCTCCATTCTTTAAATATTATTTAGGAATGGCTCAACACAACCTAAACGATTTTGTGTATGACAGGGAAATTCTTCAGAATTTGAGATGTCTAAACGATAGAAGAAGGCTCCTATAGTAGAGGGGGAACCCGAGGTTGAAATTGTCACCAAGGTTGAATACACTTACGAAGATACCAGATGCATAGTGGGTGTGGAACCTAAATATAAATGGGGGGAAGTCTACAGATTAATAACACACCGGGAGGCACCTGACATAGGTTTTGAGGAAGAAACCATATATGCAAATATAGAGGGATCTGCGTTGATGAGAGTTGCTACCAGACCTGAGCTTTTCCCATGCTTANAACACACCGGGAGGCACCTGACATAGGTTTTGAGGAAGAAACCATATATGCAAATATAGAGGGATCTGCGTTGATGAGAGTTGCTACCAGACCTGAGCTTTTCCCATGCTCAGAGGTGATTGGATGGATTCTGCCTAGGCCAGATGTAACCACCATGATTTTGGCCAATGTTGACAAATAGGGTTATGCTGCTTATAGCCCTCGATACATATCACTATCCTACCACTTACCAGAGGCCCAGGTATACTTAACTGAAGACTGGCTAAAGACAATTAATCTGGACTTGGTCGAGACACTGAAAAGAATGCTGGTGCTTGGCAAGAGTTTCAGGACTAGGCCATCAGGGGAATATGATACTTCCACTTTAAGGACCCCTTACAGGTTCATTGCCCTGATGCTAAACAGGATTTTCGGGAGATCCCATGGTAAAAGCTTTAAGTTAGGTTGGGTCCCTATCATCTTCTATGTTGCAACCCAAGGGACAGTGTTCAACTGGGTGAACATTATATCAAACAGCCTCTCAGCCTGCATTGCTTCTGCATTAGGAGGGGTGTCCCAGAAGAAATCAAAGTTCTACATGAGCTCTATACTGATTGATTGCATACTATGCAACCAACCCTTCCCAAACCTGAGGTGTATATGGGACCGAGAGAGAACACCAGTCTACTCAGCCTACAAGCCACTGTGGGCACATAAGTATCACAGTCACTATAGAGAAGTGTGTGAACACTTCATTAGGCCATTATATACATTGATTTTCTTAAAAGAGTGCAACTGCATGTCGGAGGAAGCATTGCAAGTTATTGAAGAATATGTGGATTACTACTTAACGGAGGATGGACTTTATATCAAAATGTATGGATGCTCCAGAGCACCTTCACTACTGCCAAAATATGCCACTGACTATGTGGTACACAAAGAGGTAGTTAGGCAGGTATTCTTAGATGGCATAGGGAGTTTTTTATTTGAACATAAAAAGGCAACTTATCCTCCCTTACCATTCAGGATGGGAAGTTATAAGTTCACAAGAGTTATGAAAGCCGATGAATTTGTAGAAGAATTGGGGAAATTCCATTTTGGGGAAATAAATTTCCACAGGAACGATTCCCAGAATAAAGTGGCAAAGCACTGCAAAGAGGAAAATGTACATTTTGAGTACACCAGCCACTGGGATAAAGATGAATCCATTTTCTGAAGTGCCACTACAACAAAAACAGGATTTAGCGTCGGATTTATTGCCGGATTTTAGTGTAATTTTTTACCAATTTTGGTGAACAATTTGGCGCTAAACCTGACGCTATTGTACAATTTCGTAAAACGCCTTTTATTGCGTCTTTTTTTCCGTCCTTTTTAACATCCATTTTTGCATCCATTTTTGCACCCAATTTTTTGCATCTTTTTCTACACCCTTATTTGTGCCGAATTTTGCATCTTTTTTTGTGTCCTTTATTACATCCTTGTTTGCACCCAATTTGACGCTCAGTTTTGCATCCAATGTTGCGTCTTATTTTTCTCCTAGTTTTTTATCAAGTCTTGCACCCAATTTTGAACCATGTTGTGCATCAAATTATGTGTCCAATTCTACATCTAGCATTGCATCTAGGTTTGCATCCAATTTTGGGCCCAATAATGTGCCTAGTTTTGCATCGAGTTTTGCATCCAATTTTACTTATAATGTTGCATCCCCTTTTGCATCTAATTTTTTATCTTGTTTTATGTCTTTTTTTGTATCCATGTGTGTGCCTAATGTTTCATCTCATTTTATGTCATATTTTGCATCTAGTTTTGCACCTAGTGTTACATCTTGGTTGATGTCTTTTTTTGCATCTATGTTTGAGCCCAATGTTGCACCCAGTGTTGTGCCTAGTTTTGCACCCATGTTTGTATCTAATATTGCATCCAGTTTTGTGTCCAATGTT
Source organism: Pseudotsuga menziesii (assembly GCA_001517045.1). Lineage (NCBI taxonomy): Eukaryota > Viridiplantae > Streptophyta > Pinopsida > Pinales > Pinaceae > Pseudotsuga > Pseudotsuga menziesii. Next base: position 11,535 of record LPNX011041970.1, on the reverse strand, counting down.
ACATCCCATCTTGCATTTAATATTACGTCTAGTTTTACATCTAATGTTTCGTCCCATTTTACATCCAATATTGTGTCTCGTTTTAAGTCTTTGTTTGCACCAAGCGTTGCTTCTAGTTTTGCACCTAATGTTATGCCTTGTTTTATGTCCATCGATACACCATATTTTGTGTTCAATTTAACGTCCAATTTTATGTCTAGTTATGAGTCCAATTTTGCATCCATTGTTGCGTCTAGTTTCAGGCCTAGTATTGCATCTATTTTTTAGTCATTAATTGTTTCTAGTGTTGAGTCTCTTTTTGCATCCAATTTTGAGTTTAGTGTGACAACCATTTTTGCGTCCACATTTGCGTCTGACGTAATGTCCACTTTTGCATCCACTTTTGTGTTTGGTGTGACGTCCACTTTTATATCATGTTTTGCATTTAGTGTTGTGTCTAATATTGCATCCATCTTGCACTACTACATTTCTTACCTTTAGAAATACATTGCAATATCATTAGGGCATGGAGGAATCGAACCACCAACCTCCTGCCTGTAAGGCAGGCGCTCTTCCATTGAGCTAGCACCCTTTAAGAATCAAGAAGAGGAGCAATATTAAAACATAGATTTCATCATTTGTAATTATAATAAAAGACTATAACATCCAAATACAATCATGCTTAAAATCCAATTTGTTTTTCCAAACACACTAACAAGAACAAAAATCTATCATGATTAGGCAACAAAATATCCTAAACAATTACGCAATCTATTAAAGTGGTACGCAAAATAACCTAAACTTGAGAAGGACAAAGAATATGGGATTTGTCTAAGAAATAGTTGTAGAATCCAATTAAGGATGTGTGGGTTGCTACATATTTTTTTCTATTCATTGATGATGTGATTTTGTTCAACAATGGGATGGTAAGAGAAGCACTCATGAATGGTTACTAAACGAAGATGCCTACTATGTGCATCATATATGATCTGATGAAGATTTTAACAGTGAACACCAACAAGAGGATTTATATTATGTCATTATTTATAATCTAAAAATTAGTAAGATGTCAACAGAGAAAAGCATCATACCGGTTTCCACAATTGATAATTCCATAAGGAGGTAAATGAAGTTGAGGGTTTTCCCATCTTACTAACAATTATTCCATCAAGGATGCTCATTTTACTGTGAATATGAATTTTCAGCCACAAAAAATGGTTGGATATTGGACAGTCTATGATGTGTCTATCCCATAGCAATATTCTAATTATGGTGGCCTCACTCAATCGATTTATTCACTGCATATGTTGTAATATAGTAGAATCTGCCAAGAGTCACTGTGGATAAGGCTAGCACTACTCCTCCTGCAAAAACACCTAACTTCGCAACATAACAATAACCATTAATGGTCCTCATGTCTGCATTTTGTTGGTTATTCAGAGAAGTTCCAACCATAAGTAAGATAAAGAGATTACAAAAGTAATCACGTAAAATGAGAAATAGTCAGGAGTTATTCTTACAACTAGAAACCTTAAAAAATCAAATAAGATCAACAAAATCCATAAAAATTAATAATAGCGTGAAGGAAAATGTAAACTCCATCTGCACTGTAGCTTGATTTTCATACACACATAATCTTTGAACCCTCTGATAAATACATCCAGCTAAAATGTGCCACTAAATATTTTTATGTGGAACAGTTCTAGATTTTTTTTATTTTTCCTATGTATCAACGATCATAATAAATTATTCGAGTTAAACAGAAAGTTGGATTCAGAGAATTAATGTAAAGCATGACAGGTATGGGTGCTGATATGACATAATTTACTATCCCTTAATAGCTAATTTAGGTAAAACTCAACATGTAATAAAAGTTGGCAAATTCAAGCTATCAATAAAATCCTGACTGCAATTTATGGAGGGCAGATAAGAGAAACTCTCATACATGCAAAGAATTATATCTTACACATGGATTAACTAAAAGAAGTTGGTAGTTTGTTGGGCATTGATAACAGGCCTTAGGTATCCCATTCCAAGAATAAATAAGCATTTAAGGGCAAAGCCAAGCTATCAATAAAATCCTGACTGCAATTTATGGAGGGAAAATAAGAGTAACTCTCACACATGCAAAGCATTATATATTATGCATGGATTAACTGAAAGCAGTTGGAAGTTTATTGGGAACTAATAACAGACCCTGGGTAGCCCACGCCAATGAAGAAATCAGCATTTAAGGGTAGCTTAAAGGTTGCATAAATGAAATTGAAAAGTGTTGAAGGTGGGTATTGATTAAGCACCTTTATGAAGGTGCATAAATGTAGGGGCCAGTAGTAAAACAAAGAGAGGCTTATATGGGCCAGTAGTAAAAGAAAGAGAGGCTTCAAAATCACTGGGTACCTATGATATCTCTTACGATCCTGCCACATTCATTCCTCTTACATACTCTCAATTCTTTCAACTCAATGATTTCAATTAAGACCCTAACCAATGCAAATACCATATGTTTGTCATTGTTCTAGGCTACAACCATGGAGAAGAATCCAAACAGATCTTGTAGAAAGGGTTCAATTGCTACAAGAATCTCCTTTATTTTGTTCTTATTGTTTTGACTCAATACATGATATTCTTCTCCAATCAAATTATCTTTGTTAACCTATAATATTATATATCTTCAAAACATCTCCTCTGGGCAGATCAACGCTTCGAAACAGTATAGAAAATATTCTTTCAAGGCTGCAATCTCATCGAGGATGTTATAGGTCAGCTAGGGCACAAGTGTGTTGAGCTTCTCTTTTATATTTACTTGCTCTAGGTGTTGTTGATTTAGGTGGGAAAACCTATCAATGCAAAGGTAATGTTATCATTCTTCTTGATCACAATTTTACAAACTTTCTCTTTTATATTTACTTGCTCTAGGTGTTGTTGATTTAGGTGGGAAAACCTATCAATGCAAAGGTAATGTTATCATTCTTCTTGATCACAATTTTACAAAACCTTGCTATTACTGTTTATTGCATCTATACAGGTATGCAAATTGTCCTATTATTTCTGCTTATTTGCTACATGAAATTTGAAATAGTGCATAAAATCTGGTATAGGGAGAAACCTAGGCATGACAGTCTACTATATGAACATATCTGTGCATTAATGTGAAAGAAGAAGAAAAGGGTTGAGTTTTGGCATTCCAGCGAGCACAAGACATGGATGCTACTATAAAACATGGATGCAAAGATGGTAATCAACTAGATTTCAATCATTGTAATGTTCTTTGGAGAAGCAAACCAAAAGGTCCTGGGGTATGTTGTATTTTCAGCATAAGGGCGCCTGTATTAATCCTGTTTTCTGAAGATGACTGAGGGATATGATCAGCAAAGGGAGAGCCATACTAGCACATGTTCACAACATCTATTCCTATTGGAGGGCTCTACCATAAAATATATTTTTGGACTTGTCAAATGACTGATTGATGGCAGGTTAACAAGGACACGCAACTAGTAGAATTACACAGCATTTTCATATCTGTTCCAGGAAATTGTGGCAAAAGTTAATACCACCTTGAGACCTACACTATTATGGGTATCCAAACCAGACTTTAGTACTTGAGTTTCTCTCTGGTTTAGCAACAATGACTTTACTAGGATCCATTCTAAAGAATTCTTCCATATCAGTTGCATTTGTAATCAAATTCTCTTCAATAGATAAGTCGATCTCCTTACTTGAGTTTATTTCTTTTACTAATCTTTCCATGTGCTTCAACAAAAATAGATCACTATACATGCATTTCTCTTCAATACAAGGAACTAAACCATTGACACGATTCTACATTTATCATGTATACCTTCAAATATCCATTCATCCTTATCACACCCCTCAATAAACTTTAAATAGTTGTGGTCCCAAAATTTCTATATCCTCAAACCATTTCCTTGCCCGGTAAAGTGAAAGAAGTAATATTTCTTACTGGAGAAAGATTTCATGAAAATCTATTGAATATGTTATGTGCTCTCTAGAATAACACAGGCACACCATTCTAGGTAACAATGACCATCATTCCGTATATGTAACAATTCCATGATAAATTTAAAGAAGCAAATAACAAGTTTACAGGAACAAACACAAAATACTCCATATGTTCATTAATACAAACTATAAAAAAAATATATACAATTCATAACTTAGATGAAAAGGAATTTTGATAAAAAAAAAATACTCCACCAGAGCACAGAAGTTACAGACTAGTATAATAGAGGGAAGAATCCATTGAAAAGTTTGTAGATCTTCAGGAGATACAACAACCCTTAGGTC
>LPNX011041934.1:109341-137831 GCA_001517045.1 Pseudotsuga menziesii | reverse complement strand
CCATTATCAGCTAAAGAGTTTCCTAGATATTGCAGCCATTGCAAACCCGCCGCCTCACACCAACTGGTTCCTGGACGAGGACGAACCACTAGACGCGCTACTGAAAAGATTCAAGCGTACAGGCCTGGCAGCTCCCATGACAACACCAGTTAGGAATGTTCAACCGGGTTCTTCACAGACCAGACCACCACCACAGACAAGGAGCCAGTCTCAGCTCCCAGAGGAGTTCAGTTTGGGGCAGGACGAAGACATAGTGAATGGAGCAGACTACCTCTTCCCTCGAGTTGAAGGCGCTCCAGAGGTCAAGCTCTCCAAGACCGGTAAGCTTGCTGTCCCTATCCCACCAATAGATCCTCGAGTTAAGGAAAATGGCGACCTTGTGGGATATGCTGCTGCTGTTAAATTCGTAGATTACAATCTAGCAGATGGTAAGACATACCCTCACTTCAAATCAGACCAGTATCTTAGACATGAGCAGAACCCGAGGACAGCAAGAGAGGAATTGGTTCCCATGCCACATGTTCAGGTTCTCGAGCCCACCGGTCTGCTCAATCTGTTGAGGTTACCCCACTTTGGCCGTAGTGCAGAGGTCAACGTTGTGGTACGTGTCCTACTCTCGTGTCTACACAGGGGCTATCTCTGGCTAGGCCGTAAGGTCGACCTTAACATCGATTTGATCCACCGCATCACCGGGATGTCTAAAACTGGTAAAATCCCTGACTTACAGATCTCAGGAAAGGCCAAGGATTCAAAGTTACCACCGGCCTTAGTAAAGAAATACAAGTTACAAAGAGGAGGAAGGGCTTATGATATCACCAGTATCGAAAACGAGACCCTCAGATTTACAGCCAGCCTGCTGGCAGGAAGATTGCTAACCAAAGTCCGACCGAAGGAAGTTACAGGATCTGTGATTAGCCTAGCTATACAAGTCACAGAGGGAGAACAGTTTAACTGGTCCTTGTTTCTATTAAATATGCTTCAGGAAGATTGTTTGGCAGCCCAAGATCAGACAAACCACGCCTTCCACTTTTCTTGGTTAATTATTCTATGTGCATTCGTAGGCTGGAAGGAGCCCCCCAATACACAATTTCCGCAGATTCCAGGAGGAGCACCCAGGGGTTTCCGCTATACTAGTTTATGGGACACCAACAGCCCAGCAAGGAAACACGTCAATTCGATGGTATTCCATGAATACTATGCAATGCTGAAGGCAGCTATCGAGGAATTACCACGGCTCAACACAGAGACCGTCGACCTGTATGATACCCGGCTCAATTTTATGGCAGACAGCCATAGAATCTATCTACGGCCGAAGAGGACAATAAGGGATGATTGGGCTCCTGGCTGGTTCAGGATGACAGCACAGGATGTTGAGAGTGTTATCAGAGGTTTTGATGACCAATGGCAGCGAGAGTATGAAGACACCACACCACTACCAACAGGCTCTGCGGAGACAAACCCAATGGAAAAAGGCAAAGACAAAATGGACACCCAAGCAGCAGGAACGACGGACGCACCGCTACCAGGAGTAAAAAGGAAAAAACCAGCAGAAGGGCCAACAGAGGTGGCCACTACCAAGAAGAAGAAAAAACACAAGGCCACAAAGCCACCTTCCAAGGCCACATTAACAGACGAGGATTTCGAACTCATTGCAACAAGAACATCTGACGAACTAAAGGACACATTGGATGCGATGAGGGAACAGCAGGAGAAAATACAGAGCGCAGTCGAAAAGCAGCAGCAAGACCTAAAAGTACTTACAGAGAAGACTGCCGAGGTGCACATCCCATCGGCTAATGCAACCTCCAGAGACGCACCGACATCGTCGATAGCCCGCGAGGACGGTCTAGCAAAAGATCGACTCAATACTGTGTTGATTCCACTAGGGAGCATCCGATTCCCTGCGACGATGAAAGATCCACCAGCGCAGTTTGACCAACCTATTGAGGTCAACCTGGTGGAATTCCATACTGAGCAGTTACAGATGATTGAACAGCAAATAAGCACAGAACTCCGGACCCGAGAGCTTGCGACTTATAAGCAGAATGCGTTGCTAAAGCAAAAGAATGCAGCACTGGCTACCAGCTATCAGAAGAAGGCTGGTGAGCTAGAAGCATATCAGGAAAGGGATCAGGCACTCTCTCAGCTACTGCAGAACATTTCTTTAGAATTACCCAGCTGTAACATTGAGTTCGCGGAAGATACTTCCCAGAAGCTAAGGAAAGTAGCCAACAGAGCAAAGGCTCTGGAGGATACCGTTGTTAAAATGGACGAAGAAGTGGCTAAGATGAAGGTAGATCACGATGTGCATATCGCTGAGCTAGAGGCTCGCGCACGGGATACCTCCCAGGCAGAACAGAGAGCAAGAATCGATGCTTTTAGACTCACTGCTGCACAGATGCAGTCCCGCATCAACGAAGCAAGATCAGTACTTACTGATGCGATGAGCGCATGGTCCGAGCTAGATGAGCCACCTCAGCGAGTGGACATCCAGCGGAACATTCAGGTGATAGAGAACACCACGATGGCAATGAAAGAAGAGATGAAGAGCTTAGCAGCTCTTCAGCGGATGAAAAAGACAAAGGAGATGAACCAATTACAGCAGGAAGCCCAGCAGTTGAGAACAAAGGAGCTGCACATCACCGACCTGCTTCAACCCTTCCAGGAGAAAATCACCGAATTAGTTGACACAGTGGAGCAAAAGGTGCAGGAGTTCACTACCATCCGTGAGCAAGCTAATCAAACAGAGGACTCCCATATCAATCAAACCTTGCTTGATTCAGCACAAGAGCGTGCCGAGGTGATGAAGAACGAAGTTGCAGAACTTCGGGAAAAGTTGCAGAAAACTTCGCAGGAGGCGAAGGAGAAGCTACAACAGGAGACACCTGCTAGTAGTGGCTCGGGGCGAGCCACAAGTAAGTGTTAGGGGACTGTTGGAGCAGGATCCCGCAACTACAGAAGAAGCTGCTAATTTTGGCGGAAAGAGAGAAGTTTAGCGGAAAAAGGACAGGGCAGAGCTACGACGGTGTAGCATGTTTCCAGCTGGAGAGAAGAGCCGGAAACCATGACTTTTGGGATAGAAAAGTCAAGGAGGCAACGGTACTAGAGCGGCCGAGAGAAGAAATCTCAACCACTACATTGAAGGCAGCGGCGGAAGACAGGAGGGCTCAGCGACCCTCATAAAGAAGAAGGAGCAACGAGGCTCAAGCATTGAAGGCGAAGGACAGAAAGAGAAGCGGTGCATAGTACCCATGGTCAGTGCCGGGAAGCATGGAAGACTGCAGAGAGCTGCAGTGTGACGGGAAGCGGCTACCTCAAGGACAGAGAGGACCGACTGTCACTATTAAGGGTATGGGTTTACTGTTGGGACAAGCCCACAGTGTTGTAATGGCACGACCTTCGGGCTGCCTATAAAAGCTTACATTTTTGTATTGTAAAGGGTTGGTTGGGTAGCTAATCAATCAGTAGATACTCGATCAGTTGATAGTCTTGTAGATTCAGGAATCAGTCAGACAGACTGCGTTGTAACGATCCAGACACATAGTCGTCTGTGAGTCATTTGAGTCTGTATGTAATCATTTGCAGAGAGAGCAGAGAGGGAAGGGATATAGAGAGAAGATGAGAGATCTAGGAGAAACTTTGCGCTGCAACTGTAGTGCAACAAACTGTGCTAACTTCCCTCAAGATATATAATAGAAGCACAGTTTGGTGGACGTAGCTCCCATCCCGGGGGGTGAACCACGTTAAATCTGCGTGTTATGTGTTGAATGGATGTGATTGTATTTGCTTATTGTTACTAGTTATTATGCATGTAATGATAGTAGCAGTAGACGAGTGTATGTATTGTTTCGTTCATAATATTGCAAAAGGCTAAGGATAAGTCGAAGTATTACAGTAGGTTGTTTAAGGACTCTTTCACGTCTGTCACTAATTACCAGTTACTCACAATAGCCTTCTGAGAAGTAGAGTATCGCACATCAGCGCAATCAACGTTAAGAGCGTAAAGTCGCAGGGGTAAGATATCGCAGAGAGGCGATATCGCATCGGCAGAGGAGCTGCGATGCAAGATACTGCGAGCTGAGGGCTTAGCGTTGAGGAGAGGATGGGTGCTCCGCGGTGCGCAGAGATGCGGTAAGGATTGGAATGCTGCGAGTAAGTGGAAGTTGTGCGACGTGAGAGGAAATCGAGCGACTGGTGCAGGGTTGAGCATCGCACGGGTGAAAGTGTTGCGAGTAGAAGGGGACGTGCGATGCGCAGAGCTAGTCGACCTAGTGGCGCACAGGAGTAAGGAATAAGAGGTAGGATGTGCAGAACATGGTCCAAGACACTTGAGTCTTGGCCTACCCATTAGATTCACTTCAGGTGAGACTTCAGATCGCTTTGCGGTCTGTTTCCGAAAGGGCCAGTGAGTTTGGGGTGTTGTTGATTAATTATAGTAAACCCGGGTCTGCCCATGCAATCAACAACATACCACCCTTGGGCCTTTTCTTTTATCCCTTGCAATTCCTTCATAATTTAAGAAGGAATAGAAAATTTCTATGATGACATTAATTTTGGTGGAAGGTAAATATCGTAGGTGGCACAACGAATACACACTAACCTCATAAATATCTTGACGGCCACATGGAAAACATGTAACAAATTGATTTTGTATGAGTTGCACTAACAATATTTCTCATATGGTTGTGTATTTCACCAAAGATAAGAATTTATAGTTTGGATTATAAAATGGGTAATGGCTTGACACAACTATGGCCATTATATCTAGCACACCAACATCACCCAACTTTCCCTCAATCAACTACTCCTAGTGATATGTACCAAATCCATAGGGAGGAAGAATATCATTTCCCTTTTCTTGTTGAATGAAAGTTCAAACCATGAATCTTTTATACTGTTTTTCTGTCACATTCTTAAAATTCCAATAAATATGGGCCTTCTCAAACGAGTCTCTATCCTGTATTTTCTATGAAAATTATCATCACTTGTGTTATTAAACTCCATAGATATTTCGCTCGACTAATTTTAGTCTTCCTTAATTTGATGTTGACTCCATGCATATTTGGGAACAAATATTTGGATATGGATACCCTCATCCCAATGAATACGTTTTATGTGATATTTAATATCAAAGTTCAATTCCCCATTCAGTATTTTTCTATAATTTTTACTTACAACTAGTTATGAACCTCTACACAGAGAATATTTCTTAAGTTAAATATAATCTTTCATTTCCTATCTCAATTCTATTTGGGGAATGACACATTTCACGTTTATACATTGTTTAGTAAATGGGTTCTTTGCTTGAAATTTGATTTCCCAAAGGGTCTCTAATATTTGAATAGAAGTCTGTGTAATACAACCAAGGTATTAATTATGTCACAGTAATCTAGGGGCTAAAACCCAGTCTACAAGCGATTCAAGACAAATTGCACATGAAAATGGTGTAACAGTACTACAATAAGAGTTTGCAGACCCTGTATAATCAATAATGAATGATAGTACAATACAATGTCATGCAGGATGCATGAATTCCAAGACAATTCGAATACTCAAGGAGGTCATTCGAATTGCATGGATGGGTGTAGCTTAACTAAATGTCAACCACAATTGGCACACATAGTTAACCACTGAGCTAATCCATAACTGACTATCACACTAAGTACTAACTGAATCGGAGTGCAATAGATGACTGAGTCTAATTGAAAGTGACTCAACACATGTAACTGCATGCCTAAAGGAGGTAGTGCATCCATAACTCCAAGTAGCTTCGATGGAGTTAGCTGAAGTGCCACTTGTCATCAAAAGTGGTTGGAGGAGCCCTAATATAGTGCATGTGTATCTCTACATGCTTGGTCCTCTGCCTGGTAACTGAATTTGTGGAGATATTAATATCACTTTGATTATCACAAAAGAGGACAGTGGACAAAGTACTACCAAAATCAAACTCTAAAAGAATGCTTTGCAACCAAACAGCTTGGATGCAAGCATTCATCTCTCCTCGGTACTCAGCCTCTGCTGAAGACAATGCAATGGCGACCTGATTTTTGCTAGACCAGCAAATAGGGCCACCACCAAACATGAATACATATCCCAAAGTAGACTTCCAATCAATAAAATATCCCACCCAATCTGAATTTGTGTAACCAACCAACTCTAGCTCAAAGTCTGAAGCATAGTGAATGCCGTATGTCCTGGTGTCCTGAATATACTGGAGGATCCTCTTGGCTGCCTTCCAATGAAGATCATGAGGCTTCTCATTGTATCTTGATACAACATTCACGGCATAACATATATCAGGCCGAGAATGATTCAAGTAAAGCAAGATACCAATCAGTTTGCGGTAGATTGTGCAATCCATGGGTGGAGTGCTTTTTCCTTCTTCAAGGCTGATCCCTGAAAGGAAAGGGAATGGAGAAGCCTTACATTCATCCATGTTAAACTTAACTAATAGGTCTAGTATGTATTTATACTGAGTGACCATTATCCCATCAAAATTTTGTGCAATTTCAAGCCCCAGAAATTGCTTCAAGAGCCCCAAATCACTCATATCAAATGCATCATGGAGGGTATCTTTTATGACTGAAATGGAAGCAGTAGTGCTACCAGTAATCAAAATATCATCAACTTATAAAAAAATCATATGAAAATGACCATTATACTGCTGTAGATACACATTCATATTTGATTTACATATTTGGAAGTTTTGCGAGAGAAGGAAGGCATCCATCTTGGAATACCACTCTCTTGGGGCCTATTTTAACCCGTATAATGACTTCTTTAGTTTGCAAACCAAAGATGAATCTGAAATGTAGCCCTCGGGCTGCTTCATGCGTATCTCCTCATGAATATCTCCATGTATAAAGGAAGACTTAACATCCATATGATGCACTTCCCAGTGCTCGGATGCCGCAATTGCAAAAACTAGGCGGATGGAGTCCATTTTTGCAACCGGTGCAAAGGTCTCATGATAGTCCACACCTTGGACCTGGGAAAACCATTTTGCTACCAGCCTTTCCTTATATTTGCAGGTCCTGCCATCAAAAGAAACCTTTTTCCGAAACACCCACTTGCTTTGAACTAATTTCCTCACCGGAGGAAGAGAAACTAGCTCCCAAGTAGCATTCTTTCAAAGAGAATACATATCTTCGTCCATGGCATCTTGCCATCTCGGATATTTCCGAGCATGGTAGTAAGACTTAGGATCTGAACTTATCATTAAATAAAAAAATTTAGCCAACAAACAGTCATGATAAGAGAGTGCAATACCTACTCTTTGGAAATCGGACCAGGTTCTTCTTGGATCATCAGGATTTCCAATGTTGTCACTAGCGAAAGAAAGTGTCTGTCTGTCTGGCCCAAGTTGGGAAATGTATTTGCAATTCAGGTTCAAAACTTGAACTTGATGTTTTCTGGTCACTGATATAATATATCATAGGTTCCAAATAAGATTCATCACCCCCAATTTCATCATCCAAATATTCAGCAGAATAGGAAGAAAATTCAGCAGTTTTCTCCTTTACTAGTTCTACCTCTTGAAGAGGCTCATCGAACCAGACACTTATTTCAATGATTATTTGTTTTGTTCTGATATCTAGTAGCTTAAAACCTTTATATTCTTCAGGATATCTAATAAAAAAACATTCAATACTTTGCAGTTGCAAAGCTTTCATCTTATCATGCGGAAATCAGGCCCATGCAGTGGACCCAAACACCCTGAGATTCGACACATCTGGCTTGTGTCCAAAGTAGGATTCGAAATGGGTCGTCCCTTTCACAGATGAGTGAGGAACTCTGTTCTAAATGTATATAGCATAATTCATGGCCCCATCCCATAAATTTGCAGCCAACTTCTTAGCTTCTAGCATGCAAGTGGTCATCTCCTTGAGAGACTGATTCTTTCTCTCCGCTACATCATTTTTTTGGGGAGTGTAGGGAACTAAATGTTGGATATGAATACCACTTTCGGAACATATATGCAGCAACTAATTACTAATATATTCCCTACCATTATCAGATCTCAAAGTTTTGATATTTTTTCTAGATTCATTCTCAATCAGTGCTTTTAATTCAATGAATTTTTCTAAGACTTCTGACTTTTTCTTGATGAAGAAGGCCCATGTATATCTAGAAAAATTATCTATAAAAGTGAGAAAATACCAAGACCCATTCAAGGATGTGATGGGAATTGGTCAGTTGATATCAGAATGAATCAGCCCCAAGATTTATGATGCTCGGCTTGCCTTCCCCCGATCAAACTTATGCTCAGGATGCTTGCCCAAAATACAGCCTTTGAAAATTCTGGTGGTACCTTTGATGACCGGGAGGCCTTCAACCATGGAATTTTTCTGTAATTGTTGAAATTATTTGAAGTTTATATGGCTGAATCTCTCATGCCATATTCTGCTGACCTCATTTCCATGAGTCAGAAGAGCTGTGGGATTTGCATCCTCCACAAAATGGGAAAACTCATAGGTTTTTTCATGATGATTTGCAGAGCCTTTTGCCAGAAGTTTCCCATATGCAAGTTCAGTAATTTATACATCATCTAGGATGAAGGATACTCTCTTGGGCACTCCAGCATGGGTCATTTGGTAGACACTCAGGAGGTTTGATGCAAGATATGGTACATACATAACATTGGGAAAATAACCGTGCTCAAGATTTACTGTACCTTGTCCTTTTGAGATGATGGTAGAGTCATTTCCCATGTGAATGGGAATGCTCTTACTGGTGTTGAGAGAAGAGAAGGAGTCTCTATTAGCCATCATGTGGTTCAAAGCTCCAGAATCTATGAGTAGAGCCTTGGACTTCGACGTGCTTTCCATGAGGGCATGACCTCTTTCATGTTGGTATTCCCAATCTTGATTTTCTTTCCTCCGAAAGCTTTCCAGAATATTTATGTTATTTCTCTCAAGGAGAGAAGTAGCTTCATCAAGCTTATTTTTCATGCAGCCATGTTCAGGGTGGAAGCCCTTCCCGCAGTATGAACACTTGAATTTTTCCTTCCCATGGTGGCCTTTGTTTTTGTTCTTCTTCAATCCACAAGGCTCTTCTTTATGATGGTTTTGAACTTTAGGCTTAGGAGCTTCAAATTTGGTTTTGGGGTTCTTTTGCTGCTTTCCTTTCCCCTTCAGATGCTTGCGTCTCGAAGCAAAGAGATCTTGATCACTGGAGTATCTGATGATCCCCATCTAGATAAGCTTATCATGCTCGCTTGTTAGGGACTCATTGAAGGAATTGAGTGAATGCATCTTCCATCCAGGGGTTGTGAGCTTCCCCACATGAAATGTAGAAACAAACACCAAATAGTCAGCTCCAAGTTTTGAGAGAATGGCGAGGATGAGCTGATCATCCTCCTTCTTCACCTCACATTGCTTCAGTAGAAGGACTATATGCTTGAATTTTGTGAAAAAAATCATTAAGTGTCTCAAAATTGCCAGGTTGAAGAGAAATCAACTCATTTTCAAGATGATAAACCCTCAAGTCATCCTATTTTCCATGCAGGGAGGCAAGTTGGTCCCAAATTGCTTTCGGAGTCTTCAATCCTGAGAGGTGGAATAGAAGATCCTTGGAGATAGAGAGACACAAGAAACCGAAAGCTTCATCTTTCTTATTAAAAAATATAGCCTTGTCTATAACATGAGTAGGCTCTTATTCTGTGTCCATAGTGACCCAGTAGAGTCCTCTAGCTCGTAGATGGATCTCCATGTCTCCTTTCCATTGATGGAAATTGAACAGAGTCAAAAGATCTATGGAAGAAGCCATATCAAATGGTTATAGCGAATGTAGTGAGCCTATAAAACTTGCAAATCAAAACAATAAAGTCACTGTAAGGTCGAACAACGTGCACAATTCAAGTTTTAATCACACCCATCATAATTGGTCAAGCAAGCTTGATCAACAATTCCTTTACTTGGGGTATTAAGTGGTAAACCTTTGGCTTCTGGTGCAGTGCTGGAATTTGAGATTTTGCTCAATTTTTCATGCAAGATCTGTCAAAAAACATGTTTTTGAAGAGAATGAGCTTCGTCTCGCCATGTGATTTGATACCATATTAATTCTGTCATAGTAATCTAGGGACTAAAACATAGTCTACAAGTGATTCAAGACAAATTGCACATGAAAATGGTGTAACGGTACTGCAATAAGAGTTTGCAGACCCTATATAATCAATAATGAATGATAGTACAATAAAATTTCATGTAGGATGCATGAATTCCAAGACAATTCAAATACTCAAGGAGGTCATTTGAATTGCATGGATGGTGTAGCTTAACTAAATGTCAGCCACAATCAACACACATAGTTAACCACTGAGCTAATCCATAACTGACTATCACACTAAGTCCTAACTGAATCGGAGTGCAATAGATGACTGAGTCTAATTGAAAGTGACTTAACACATGTAACTGCATGCCCAACTCAAGGAGGTACCGCATCCATAACTCCAAGTAGCTTCGATGGAGTTAACTAAAGTGCCACTTGTCATCAAAAGTGGTTGGAGGCGCCCTAGTTGTCTCCAGTTCATAAATATTAACCAAAAATAATCAAATAATGAATGGAGGCACCTTTACAACTCAACTTAACTTATTGTTACGTGAAACAACAATCAGTTACCAATTAGGTGCATTTATGACACTCAGATCACCCCATAATTGCTCCCTGTTTGAAGGAGGAAGCCCATTTAGCCTCCCCGAATGAAGGAGAATGCTTAGTTGGCCTCCTTGATTGAAGGAGGGCATGGGTGTGCTCATGCTAATGTCATAGTGTGCTCATCTGATGCCAAGTAAGTCAATTAAACTTAGGATAGTGGGTAAATAGGCCAAAATTGACCAAAAAAGTGTGCATGTTGGGTAAATGACTCCAACACAAGGGACTATGTTGTTGTTGAAAAAAATTGCAACTATCTATGGTCTCCACCGTTTGAGAATCTTTATTATCTCTCTATATTTTTTTCTCTAATGATTTTTTTCTTGCATTTTCATGTGATAATCTTGTGAGTTGGTGGTATCATCTGTTACCTTGCAAAAGCTACCAGTGGAAATATAGTTTGAATAATAGGATTAGGAGTCATAAATACCAAGAGGTTAAGAAAGTCTATACTTCTTGGAAGAATAATTGTCCAAATTTATTGATAAATCCAATGTTATTTTTTTTAAACATTATTAGTTTTGGCTCTTCTGTGCTTACAACAATTTTCTTTACATTTTGAGTATTTATAACAAGTTTCATTTTTTCTTCAGGAATAGTTTTGAACTTCAAATCCTCATAGATATATATAATTCCTTTGAAACCCATTTTTGTTTCATGTATTAATTTAAAAAAAAATTCCTACCGCCTGTTCTTCCCTTTCTCTTACTTCATGTCCCCTTTTAGTTGCACGATTGAAGCTTGATTTTAATTGTATGATCAATTCTTGAAGTTATTCCATAGGAAATTTCAAGATCATTGGCCATTGATTAGATCGAATACCAATGTTACATAGTGGAATCTTATAATTGAATGCATAATAACAAGTAAATGTATATATATTTGTAATTTATTAAATAAAACTAAGATAAGATCATTGAGTACAATAAAAATAGCCTATTATATATAGGTTTGATGGTGACCCTTCACATAAGGTCATGTCCTTATGGAGGCACCCCTTCAATGTTATATTCTTATTCTTATTCTTATTCTTATTATTATTGTATTAGAGTATATATATATATATATATATATATATATATATATATATATGTATGTATGTATGTATGTATGTATGTATGTATGTATGTATGTATGTATGTATGTATGTATGTATGTATGTATGTATGTATGTATGTATGTATAACACATGTATCTCTATCATAAGTGGCAGTCCTGACCAGTCCATGCAATCACAAATCTTGCAGAAAAACATAATCAATTTCATAGCATAAATGGTCTTTTTGCATGGTATAAAAAGATCCATATTCGAAAAAAAATTCTACCACCACCATCATGGAGTCATTACCTTTTTGTATTTTAGGCAGCCCCAAAACAAATTATGTGCTTACATCCTCCCATGGATTCTAGGATACATGGAATGGAGTGTAGATCTAGGTGTTTTAACTCCATCCTTTTGATAGTTGGAAAACTCTACAACACTCAACAAGCCTTCTAACATCGTTTTTAATCTTATTCCAAAAGTCTCTATTGTTTACTAATGTTGTGGTCTTATCACTATTGAAATGGCCACCCAAACCTTCGTTATGTAACTGTCTCACAAGATTCAATCCCACTGAGATTCATGGAATACGTAACTTCTTATTTTTGAACAAAAATATCTCTTGGACATGGTAATACAAAAATGGTGTTCTATCAATGCTCCAAGGTTCTTTGCATGTTTCCCATGCTTCTACAAAATTTGTGCACAATTCTTTCATACATTCCAAGATAAAAACCTCCACAGATAAAGTATTTAGCAACATGATTCTTTGACTGTTATGTCCCCACCCCTCTACTAGAGAGAGGACATGACTATTGCTGCTATCTAATCCAGGAAACTAGCCCCATAAATGTAAACATAAAATTACATTGAAGTAAAAGATGCAATTATGCATTGTCTAACATCATTAATCAACATTATAGCAGAAGCAAACATACATTCAACATAAGGAGCATGTGCATCAATATAATTCATATAAACAATACAATTGCATGGGTAATTACACGAGAATGATTATTCCTAAATGAAGCTTCTTGCAACTGGCTATGCCGCTGCAACATTTCTCCCAACCATAGGCTAGTGTGCTCATAGATCTCTCAGCATCACTTCCACCCCAGAGCTAGGCATGATTCCCCAAGGAAAAGGAAACTAAGCAGGCTCACACATAGCCAAAGATATGTCAAAACTCATTCAAGCCAAAGCTATGTTTGGGTTTATCAAACTACCAAGGGGATGGAAAGGCTTGTTTGCTAAGCTAGTGAGCTCAACCATAGAGCTATGGACACCTACACAAGATCCGACTTGGCTTTCCCAACACATACACGCCCAACATAAGGAATCATCCCCTTCTCTGTTGCATAGCCCCTCACGCTATGCATTCCCTTCCAGTGATATTCAGGATGTGCAGTAAGGAATAATTAGCCCTCAAGATCTCTCAGTGAGGCTCCTCATGCACTAGGTTTATCAAGCAACTTACCTCTTCCACTCCTAACTGGTTCAAAACAAAGTAATTAGGTGCATAATAGTTCAAACCAAAACAAAAATGCCCATAACAACAAAAATACATTTGTTGGGCAATTTACAACAATATACACAAATTCTGGGTTGAGGAAAATAGTTTGGCAACAAAATGAATTCCCAAGGTGGGTGACAACAACCCCCTAACAACAATTCGTATTCCAGGGATGTTTTGTCCTTAACGTGGCAAAAAATGAATTCAATACACAACAATTACAGTGTTGGGCATGGACAAAAACATCCTAGAAGCTAAAATCAGAAATGGTAAGTGGGTAAAACAGCCCCAGGAGCCAAAATTGATTTTCAACTTGGAAAATGGTGGAGAAATGCAACATAAACGTTCGGGAAGAAACCCAACCATAGATCATCACAAAAACGAAATTCTCATCCTGAGGAGAATGAAGAAACGACTTCCCACGTGAGGTAAAACACACACACAACAAACCCAAAAACGAAATTCACACACAGAAAACTTCCAGCCATTTGAGAGAGCCCCAACACGGATGACTGATGATGAGGAAAACATCCAAGAGCCCCAAAATCTTGAATGAGAACAAACAACAGAAAAATCGTGAAGGTACATGGAGAACGTGGATGTATGGCCAAATGGGCATGCATTTTGGGTGTTAACTTGCCCCAAAAGTCAAAAACGTTTTTCCCAAAAATGAATATTTCCCCAAATTCGAATTTCCTTGCCCATACTCTTCCCATCCCCATGCAATAACTACTTCAACCAATTTCTGACAGAATTAAATGATTAGGTGAATGAGACAAGAAAAGTAGTTGACTGTTTCATGGGTTCTCCCTTTGACATTTGGCTTTTCCCCATTGGCCCTAAAGGTTTGAATACCCCGCCTTATGCTTAGAAAATCATGCCCCCATCTCATTATTTGTTGCATTGACATAGCTATTGGATTTTTAAGTAAATTGCATATTTACATGATGCCAAAATTATAATGTGTCGGCTAGCAGAAAATACCATCAGCAACGATTTTAATCCCCGGAACATAAAACGTTAAATCGATGGTGGGGATTTTTCCTTTAGCTCCACACCATGATTAATTACAATATATACATCATATACATTTTTAATGCAAATGGGGTCAAAACCAGGGTGTTACATTCCCCTCCCCCTTCAATAGTAGTGTCCTCAGTGCTCTACAAAATTGAACAAAAATGCTACACTGGCGTCGCCCTCAGTACTGCACAGAATTGAACATAAATGGATGTGCCAATTGCATGGCATCCTCCAACTCCCACGTAGCCTCTTCAGGACCATAGTGCTCCCATTACACCTTTATCTGGCCTATGGCTCGGTTTTAGAGCATTGTTACCTTATTGTCGAGGATGTGCATTTTGGGTGTCCAAGCTTCCCTACATGAGGAAAATGGAGAACGTGGATGTATGGCCAAATGGGCATGCATTTTGGGTGTTAACTTGCCCCAAAAGTCAAAAACTTTTTTCCCAAAAATGGATATTTCCCAAAATTCAAATTTCCTTGCCCATACTCTTCCCATCCCCATGCAATAACTACCTCAACCAATGTCTAACAGAATTAAATGATTAGGTGAATGAGACAAGAAAGGTAGTTGACTGTTTCATGGGTTCTCCCTTTGACATTTTGCTTTTCCCCATTGGCCCTAAAGGTTTGAATACCCCGCTTTATACTTAGAAAATCATGCCCCCATCTCATTATTTGTTGCATTGACATAGTTGTTGGGTTTTTAAGTAAATTGCATATTTACATGATGCCAAAATTATAATGTGTCGGCGAGCACAAAATACCATCAGCAACGATTTTAATCCCCGGAACATAAAACATTAAATAGATAGTGGGGATTTTGCATTTAGCTCCACACCATGATTAATTACAATATATACATCATATACATTTTTAATGCAAATGGGGTCAAAACCAGGGTGTTACATTCCCCTCCCCCTTCAATAGCAGTGTCCTCAGTGCTCTACAAAATTGAACAAAAATGCTACACTGGCATCACCCTCAGTGCTGCGCAGAATTGAACAAAAATGGATGTGCCAATTGCATGGCATCCTCCAACTCCCACGTAGCCTCTTCAGGACCATTGTGCTCCCATTACACCTTTACCTGCCCTATGGCTCGGTTTCAGAGCATTGTTACCTTATTGTCGAGGATGCGCATTGGCTCGATTTGGAACTCTCCCTCGAGCTCCACTTGAATCACATCCCAATTTATCACATGGTTAGGATCATGTACATATTTCTTAAGCAAAGAAACATGAAAAACATTATGAGCTCTAGTGCTAGTAGGTAATGCAAGTCTATATGCAACTGGCCCTATTCTTTCAAGCGCTTCAAATGGCCCACAATATCTTGGTGACAGCTTGGCACAACTTCCAAGATTTAAGAAAATCTTGTTTGCTCTCACTCTAAGGTAAACATGATCCCCTACACTGAACTCTATGTTCACCCTATGCTTATCTGCATAGATTTATGTCTGTCCTGAGTTGCTTTTAGATTCTGCTTGATCTTAACAACCTCTTTCTCCATCTCCTTGAGCAATTCTAGACCAAGCAAAACCTTGTTCACTGGATTATCCCAAGTCACTAGTGTCCTACACCTCCTTCCATAAAAAGCTTCATATGGACTCATCCCCTAGGATGCTTGATCTCCATTATTATAAGCAAACTCTACCAAGTGTAAGTAATATTCCCACTTCGTTGTTTTATCCATCACATACATGTGAAGCATGTCTTCAAGCACCTGGTTTACTCTATCTGTCTGACCATTAGTCTGAGGATGGTAGGCAATGTTAAAGTTCAACTTTGTACCCAAATATCCAAACAACCCCTTCCAAAAATTGGAAGTGAACTTGACATCTCTATCAGAGACTATTTCCTTAGGCAATCCATGCAATTTGAAAACCTCCTTCATGAATATTTTTGCAATGTCATCAGTCTTATGCGTAGAATTAACTGGTATAAAATGTGTTTCCTTTGTCAACTTGTCCACCACAACCATGATGGAATCATGTTATCTCCAAGTCATTGGCAATCCTGTAATAAAATCCATGGACATAACTTCCCATTTCCATTTTGGAACTGGAAAAGGTTACAAAAAACCTGCTAGGTGTTGATGCTCAACCTTTACCTGCTGACATTTCATGCACCTTGAAATATATTCAACCATGTCCTTTTTCATTCCTGGACAAAAATACTGCTTTCTAGTTGTAGCAATGGTCTTATGATATCCTGGGTGACCAGAATATGGAGCTTGATGGATCTCATCCATAACAACTCTCCTCATATCTAGTACATTTGGAATATAGATCATATTCTTATAAGTAAGAAGTCCATCTTCTTCCAATTTATATCCCTCATACCTCTTTTCAAGACTTTGCTACTGCAATTTGTCTTTTACCTGCACATACATTTCATCTTCAGCGGCATGACTAACAATCTGTTGTCTCAAATATAATTGGAAAATACTAAGAGATGCCACATGCATTTCCTACACCTTGCTGGTGAGTGCTTCAACTACCTTATTCTCTTTTCCTTTTGTGTGTTTGATTTCAAAATCAAATTCACATAAAAACTCCAGCCATCTCGCTTACCTAGCATTTAGAGTAGGTTGATCAAATAAATACTTCAAACCATAATGGTCTATCCTTAACTCAAATATTCTTCCCATCAAGTAATGCCTCCACATCTTGAGAGCATGTACTATGGCTACAAGTTCTAGATCATGAGTGGCATAGTTCTTCTCATGCTCCTTCAGATTTATTGACGCATAACATATCACGTGGTTGTCTTGCATAAGGACTCCTCCAAGCCCTTGTCTGCATGCATCGATATACACCACAAAATATTTCTCTGGGTCTGCAACATTCAATACTCGTGCACTAGTGAGAAGATTCTTCAACTGCTGGAAGATTTTTTCACACCTCGATGTCCATTCAAACTTTATCCCCTTCTTTTGCAAAGAAGTGATGGCATGTGCAACTTTGGAGAATCCTTCAATGAATCTCCTGTAGTATCCTACAATTCCCATAAAATATATTACATATGTCACATTTCTTGGAGTAGGCCAATTCATAATGGCTTCAATATTTTTAGGGTCCACGCATATACCCTCTTCTGAGATAATGTGACCCAAATACTGAATTCTATCTCTATAGAAGTCACACTTTCTTAGCTTTACATATATTTGATGCTCCCTGAGCAATTTCAATGTCAATCTCAAATTCTCTTCATGCTCTTCCTCATTCTTAGAATAAATAAGAATGTCATCAAGGAAAACAAGAACAAACTTGTCCAAAACCTGTTGAAGACATTATTCATAAGGCACATAAATGTAGCTGGTGCATTTGTGAGACCAAATGGTGCCACTACAAACTCATAATGTCCATACCTTGTTCTAAAGGTTGTCTTATGAATTTCATGATGCTTGATTCTTACCTGATGATAACCAGACCTCAAGTCAATCTTGAAAAATACCTTTGCTCCTCTCATTTGATTAAAGAGGTCATCAATCCTAGGAAAAGGATATTTGTTCTTCACCGTGACTTTGTTCAGCTGTCTATAATCAATACACAACCTGAGTGTACCATATTTCTTCTTTACAAATAGAACTAGTGCTCCCCAAGGAGACACACTCAGCCTGATATACTTCTTCTCCAATAATTATTGCAGTTGCATCTTCATTTCTAGCATCTCATGTGTACTCATTCTGTAGGGTGTTTTGGACACTGGTGCTGCTCCTAGCACAAGTTCAATTGTGAAATCAATGTCTCTCTTTGGAGGAAGCCCTAGAATCTCATCAAGAAAAACATCCCTGAATTCCTGTAACACATGAAATCCCTCCAACCTAGGAGTTTCATTCTCTATTGCCTCAAAAATATGAGCGGCATACAACTGGAAACCTTTCCTATAGAACTTCTTCAACTGCATTGCTGAAATATGCCTTACAGAAATCACCTCTGGAATGCCTCTTACAACTCTTGAGTCACCTTCTTCATCCAAGCACTCAAAAGCCTTATTATAATAGTCAAGATTTACCCCGTGAGCTTATAACCAATCCATTCCAATGAGAACATCATAGGAACCAAGTGGTAGAACATTCAGATCGACACAAGTGACTAATCCATTCATGACCAACGAAAATTTATCTACCACTTCACTAACCTTTCTCTTAGTTCCAGTGGCTAGCTGAACTAACCAAGATTTGCTATGCTTTACTTTCTTAAAAGCACAAATCTCCACTACTATAGGAGTAATGTAACTCTGAGTAGAACCAGGGTCAATCAAAATAGAAATAGATTGCTCAACAATCTTACCTACAACTTCAACCACAGTTGACTGGTGATCTTCTTGGCAGTCCTCCAGTGCTGCATAAATCCTAGGGACAACCCCTGCTACTTAACCCACTGTTTCTATTTCTTGAATGTTGTAAGGTGGCCTTTCACTCTCATTCTCGAGTGGAAAATTCCTGCGCATGTGGGGTCCTCCACATTTCCAACATTGGAGAGGTTCTTTGTTCTGCTGTGGATCTCTATGCTTTTCTCCCATCACTCTGGTTGGCTGCTTCTCAGCTTGTGATTGTTGCTTCTACTGATTCCTGAAGTTAGAAGGTTTGAAACCTTTCTTCCTTTTGTCATACTTATCATTCTTTTTTTCCTTCCATGTCTTATGATAATCGGGTTTCCCTTTTAGTAATACTTAGCTTTCCTTATCACTTCTTCCAGAGTTCTAGGTTCGTAAAACTAAATTTTGTCTTTATAAGATTGAGGCAATCCACTCAGGAAACAATGGATTTTCACTTTTTCATATTCAATGTACCTGACATACCTCAATAGTTCCAAGAACTTATTTTCATACTTTTCCATGGTCTGTTGTCCCAATATCAACTCATGGAACTCCTTAATCTTGTCATCATAGTACCTGTTAGAGCGGTACTTCTGCTTGAAGTATTTCTTGAATTGTTTCCACACAATTCTTCTTTCATTAACCTTCTTTACTTATCTATGGTGTTCCCACCATATGGATGCTCTTCCAGTCAAAATGAATATAGCTACCCTTGCTTTCATATTTTTGGAGTAGTCTTGAACTTGGAAATACTTCCTCATCCCAAGAAGCCAAGCCTCAACGTCTTGACCTCACCATTAAATGTATAAAGCCTTTCCTTTTTGAATTCATCTTGTGAATCATTCTTGTAACATCTCCTCCTCTTATTCCTACGAGATACAGAGCTTGAATCCCCACTAGGTTTTTCAAAATCAAATGACCCACTGGTAGGCCATTATGGAGTACTCCTTCTATCCCTGGAAGCCCTCCTGGAGACATGGGACTTTTTACAGGAATCTCCCTTGGCGCTACTCCTGCTTCTTTCTGGATAAGTTGTCTGATGCCCAGATTTTAGCTATCCCTGGATGTCTGTCAAACTCTACAGTATAGTTTCATTTATCTAATTTTGATCTTCTTGAACCTTAAGCATCCTTTCATTGTCATCTCTGCAACTTTGCAACTCCACCCTTAGGCTCCTCGTGGTGGCTGCACTATTCGGAGGAGTCTCTTGATTTCTCCTCCCATTAGGCTATGTCTCTTCATTTCCAACTCTGAATTTTTCTCCCATATAATATTCCTCAAACTCATAGGGGTCATGTGCATCATTCATGTCGTCAATTCTTATCTTGGCCCAACCAAGAACGAATTTTTGAAACTACTCTATGCGGAATGTTTCCTTTGAAGGTGACTATAATTCTGCAAAATGTGTTAATAAACACAACTATTAGCTGCATAACAATATCATGAGTTCATAATTACTTACCTGTATTTGGAAAATACTATATTGACAACTTTGTCAAAACACATAATTTTATTTTCACCAAGAACAATGGTCTCAGTGGGGTGACAGGGGTCAAGGGAGATTTTTTGTTTTGTAAATCTTAGATTTTCATGCAATCTGGCACATAAGATCACTATCATTTTTCACCTTTTCAGCACCTGTAAATCCCTCTAGAATCTTGCTTTTCCAATGAAAAATCCCACTGAAAACTCATATTTTCCATCCGATTGGAAAACTCACCGAATTTTTCCAACATATCGGCTCGACTTTCATTTCCCTTACGATGCTTCAGCGAGTCGATCTTCTTTTCTCTTCCAATGCTTTGTCAGATCAATCTTATTTTCTCTTCCAACACCTCATTGGATCAATCTTCTTTTCTCTTATGATGCCTTGTGGGATCGATCTTCTTTTCTCTTCTAACACGCATCGGAAAACTTCTTTTAAGATTTATCAGAAATCTTTTTCGATACTCATCGGAAGCTTATCCGAGATGCCTCGGAGAGCTTCTCCTGAGAGACATCAGAAAGTTATCTAAGATTCCTCAGATAGATTCTCCTGAGAGCCATCGAAAAGTCACCTAATATGCCTCAAAGAGCTTCTCGCGAGATCCATCGAAAAGTTATCTGAGATGCCTCCGAGAGCTTCACCCGAGCGACATTGGAAAAAATTTCCCGGGATTTCATATACTTAGAATTTTTTTTTAATTTTTCTTCTCCTCTTCCTCTTTCTACCACCATTTTGGCTCCCTTCTGGTGAGCCTTTCCAATGCCTTGGCTCCGCTTCAGTGACCACTTCATATTTTCTCATCCGCAGTCATCGGCAACCCTTCAACAAACTGAGCCTACGCATCAGCTGGCTTCAACAAGCATCTTTCGATGGTTTTGACACTTAGAGAAAAATTTCAAAATTTTTCTTTCTGTTTGCCTCGTCGGCTCAACATGCCATCAACTCAACTCAGCCAATTCAGCCGACATTGTATCAGCAGAACTCAGCCAACTGAGCCAATATAGGAAAATTTTCCAACACTTAAGAAAATTTTTGAATTTTTTTTCCTGTCCTTCACATTTTTCCTCTGCTGACCAGAGGGTAATATTGCCTCTGTCAGTTTCTCTTCTTGGCCCATTGAGTCCCATGCTACAACATGAGCTCTGATACCACACTATCACGTCCCTACACCTCTACTGGAGAGAGGACGTGACTATTGTTGCTATCTAATCCAGGAAACTAGCCCCATAAACGTAAACATAAAATTACATTGAAATAAAAGATGCAATTATGCATTGTCTAAAATCATTGATCAACATTATAACAGAAGCAAACATACATTCAACATAAGTAGCATGTTCATCATAATTCATATAAAGAATACAGTTGCATGGGTAATTACACAAGAATACTTATCTTCGAATGAAGCTTCCCACAACCAGCTATGTCACTGCAACGGTCCTCCCAACCATAGGCTAGTGTGCTCATCGATCTCTCAGTATCACTTCCGCCCCCAAGTTGGGCATGATTCCCCAAGGAAAAGGAAACTAAGCAGGCTCACACATATCCAAAGATATGTCAAAACTCAGTCAAGCCAAATCTATGTTTGGTTTTATCAGACTGCCAAGGGGATGGAAAGGTTTGTTTGCTAAGCTAGTGAGCTCAACCATAGAGCTCTGGACACCTACACAAGATCTGACTTGGATTTTCCAACACATACATACCCAACACAAGGAATCATCCCCTTCTTTGTTGTACAGTCCCTCGGGCTATGCATTCCCTTCCAATGCTATTCATGATGTGCAGTAAGGAATAATCAACCCTCAAGATCTCTCATTAATGTTCCTCATGCACTAGGTTTATCAAGAAACTTATCTCTTCCACTCCTAACCGGTTCAGACCAAAGTAAGGTGCATAACAGTTCAGACCAAAACAAAAATTCCCATAATAGGAAAAATGCATTTGCTGGGCAATTTACAACAATATACACAAATTTTGGGTTGAGTAAAACAGTTTGGAAACAAAATGAATTGCCGAGGTGGGTGAAAACAACCCCCTAACAACAATTCATATCCCAAGGACGTTTTGGCCCTAACGTGGCCAAAAATGAATTCAATACACAACAATTACAGTGTTGGGCATGGACAAAAACATCCTGGAAGCTAAAAGCAGAAATGGTAAGTGGGTAAAATAGCCCCAAGAGCCAAAATCTATTTTCAACTTGGAAAACGATGGAGAAATGCAACAAAAAATTTGGGAAGTGACCCAACCATAGATCATCACAAAAACCAAATTCTCAGCCTGAGGAGAATGAAGAAACAACTGCCCACGTGAGGTAAAATGCACACACAACAAACCCAAAAACAAAATTCACACACAGAAAACTTCCATCCATTTGAGAGAGCCCCAACGTGGATGACTGATGATGAGGAAAACGTCTAGGAGCCCCAAAATTGTGAATGAGAACACACAGTAGAAAAATCATGAAGGTAAATCAGCTCCCAAGCTTCCCTGCGTGAGGAAAATGGAGAACATGTATATATGGCCAAATGGGCATGCATTTTGGGTGTTAACTTGTCCCAAAAGTCAAAAACGTTTTTCCCAAAAATGATTATTTCTCCAAATTCGAATTTCCTTTCCCATACTCTTCCCATCCCCATGAAATAACTACTTCAACCAACCAATTTCTGGAAAAATTAAATGATTGGGTGAATGAGACAAGAAAGGTAGTTGACTCTTTCATGGGTTCTCCCTTTGACATTTGGCTTTTCCCCATTGGCCTCAAAGGTTTGAATATTTCCCCCACCCCCTTATCCTTAGGAAATCATGCCCCCATCTCATTAGTTTTTGCATTGACATAGCTGGTTGGGGGTTTTTAATTAAATTGCATATTTACATGATGCCAAAATTATAATGTGTCAGCTAGCACGAAATACCATCGCCAACGATTTTAATCACTAGAACATAAAACATTAAATCGATGGTGGGGCTTTTTCCTTTAGCTCCAAACCATGATTAATTACAATATACACATCATATACATTTTTAATGCAAACAGGGTCAAATTCGGGGTGTTACATTGACTCAACACATTGGAAACCTTGTTCAAATTTCAGACCTGTGCTTCAAAAAAATGTGTAACTATGAAAAATTATACCATTTGGAATGCGTTTGATTGATCTTACCTTGATTGTTGATGTACTTTAATGCCTTATGGTGATTGTATAATAAAAATTCCTTCAGCAGCAAGTAATGTCACCACTTCTTCAATACCTATACAATAGCATAGAATTCCTTATCATAAACAAAATATTTCTTCTTTGAATCATTCAACTTCTCGCCAATTCTACAGGTATTCCCTCTTGGATCAGCTATATTCTCCAATTGTTGTCACGCTCACATTACAATCCACTTGAAAATATTTAACAAAATCTGGAAGTTCCAAAAATTGGTTGATATATTACCTTCTTCTTTATATTTTTAAATGACTACATCATTGTTGTGGTCCACTGGAAAGTCACTTTCTTCATGCATTTGGTAAGGGTTGCACAAATTTCGTTAAAATTATGGATAAATTTCCTTTAGAATCTCACCAAACCATGGAAGATTCTCACTTTAGATATGCACTTAGGATTTGGCCAATCCAAAATTTCCTTTAGCTTGTCGAGATCCATCTTCAAGCCTTCACTAAAACCACAAAACCCAAGTACACTAACTCTTCCTTCAGGAAAGTTCACTTCTTCAAATTGATCATCAACTTCTCTTCCTTCATGAACCTCATAAAATTTTTGGGTTAGAAAAATTGGCATAGCTAACCTCTCAAATAACCCATCCTTTGTCTTGAGAGTGATCTTCCATTCATCACCTTCCCCTATTTATATCTTATGGTAACCACTCTTCAAGTTTCTATTCACAAAGTATTTGGCCCCACTCAAGCATTCGATGAGGCCATCCATCCTTGGTAAAGGAAATCTATATTTGATGGTGATTTTATTGATGGAACTTGAATCAATACACACTATCCATTCATTATCCTGTTTTAATGTCAATATTGTTAGTACATAACAAGGGCTCATTCTTTCTCATATCATTCCTCTATCAAGAAACTCTTGTGTTTTTTTATTCACTTCCTCCTTCCCTATTAACTTCATCCGGTAGGGGGATTGTTTAGGAATACTTGATCCTGGTATCAAGTATTCTTGATGTTATATAATCCTTAAGGGGGGTATACCTATGGCTAATTCATCTGCAACAATTTCATTAAATTCCTTCAACAAAGGATGAATATCCATGGCACAAAATTCATTTTCCTAACTACTTGGAATCCTTTTGGCATTATGAATGAACATAAATTTCTCCTTTTATATTCTATCATAAATTCCTTATTTGAGCGTAGCATTAATTGATTGCTATTGCTTCCCACATATTTTCCATTTGTATTATGTTCCGCAATCATTGTATTCTCCAACATTGGTTCTAATCGATAGTGTTCTCCATCCTTTGTAGACTCGTATGTTATTCCCCTGCCATCATGAACCACATTTCTATCAAATAACCATGTCCTGTCAAGCAATACATGGCATGAATCCATGTCTATTACATCACATAAGACTTGTTCATTGAATTTCCCAATTTGAAAATTCAGTAAACATTACTCAGTCATGGTCACATGTTTCCCTTTATGTAAGCATGAGACCTTGTATGTATTGGGATGGAAATGGTATCTCAGTTTTAATTTCTTCATAACTTCCATGGACACCAAATTCATAGTACTTCCACTATCTATAACCAGATTGCAACACTTGTCCTAAATTTTGCTAATTTTAAAATCTTCTTCCACTGCTCAGGCTCAATCGATGTCTTATCGTTAGGATGAGGTATCACTCTTTGGAATATTAAAATTTCACCCTGCTCTTGTTGAAAATCCATCACATTGTCACCGACTGTTGATGCCTCATATTCTTGTATGACATGTGTTCTTCCCTTGCTTTTCTTTCCAAAATTATGTTTTTATGGGCATTCATATGCCTTATGCCCATCTACACTACATCAGTAACAAGTAATAGGATACTTTCCTCTTCCTACTCTAAGTCTACCTCTTCCACTTTGGCTACTAGTGGCTTCATCCTCTTTTTCATTGTTTCTGGAAGTGCTTGCTCTTCCCTTACCTCGAGGGCCCTTTCCTTGTAATTTATACTATAACTTCCTTTGTACCTTTAGATAAACATGGTAGGATTTATTCACAATATGGAAGTAATGTGTGATCATATCATTTTGAATCTAATATTTCACCACTCTCTGATACTATGGTTCCTTTATCCTTGACATGAGGGACATCTTAAAAAACTCCTCATTGTATTCTGAAACATATGTCTATTTTTTCCTCAAATTTTGCACTTTCCTACATAGATTCTATTTGTAATCAACAAACAAAAACATTTTCTTGATCTTACTCACCATCTTCTGCCAAGTTTTAACCTTCTCTTTCCAATTATCTACCATATCTTTCTGTAGCATGTCCCTTTAGTTTGGTTATAGAAAACCAAATTTGGTTTGGGTATTGATTTTTTTCATACTCGAAGTACCTTTTGAGCTCTCTTATCCATTTGATCATAGCCTCTAGTTTCATACTACCATCATATCATGAAACTTCCACCATGTACCACCTTGGATCTATAGAAAATATATTAATCGTAATGTTGGTTATCCTTCCTCAACGTTTTTCTCTTCTACAATATCTTCTTTTGATTCAAATTCTACCTCGACATCCCCAAATATTATATTCTCTAATTCTTCCTCCCTTCTTCTCAATTCCTCCAAATCTTTGTCTCTTGCACCTCCATGTGTTTCTCTTCTTTATGGTGACATTCCCACAAGTTCTCTTATAGTCCTGATTATAACTAGCATCCACAAGCCTTGCCTCCAACATTTTTTTCCCCAACCACAACTCTACATGAGTCTTATTATAGAACAAGACTCATTCTTAGGATTTATGTGCTATGATACCACTTAGTGAATCACCAAGTACCTATGGCCAGTTAACATCTATAGAAGCGATATTCGACCAACTAACACTTAGAGGAATGATGCTTCCCTAAGCAAGAGTATTCGTTTCCAGCATGCTTAATCGATTATATGGAATTAATGAAATAGGGAAAAAGGAAATTTTATAAATTGAAATATAGATCTATAAGAAATCTAATCTAAAACAAGACTATCTTATTCAATTAGTTCAACAATTACAAGGGAGGCCAATTTCAGTTCTTTTAAGACTTCCCTCATTCATATGTAGTCGCGACAGTTTTTGACTTGATTCATTCTCTATATACTCATCGGCTAAGTGTGATCATGATTTCTAAGTGTGCATTCAATTTCTCTTTCATGATATCAATACAACCTTCCTTGGAGAAAACCCCTTCATTCATTCCCTCAATTTCCCTTTAAAACCATTTCTTCATGCATTGGTTGAAATTCAAATCGATTCAGTTGTTTCTATAATCATTTGGAAAAATGATTTCCTTGATGAGGTGTATGCCACAAATGGTTTCCCAATCGCCCAGGCCACATGTACCTGCATCCACGATCCATCTAATATGTATTTAATAATTTGCAACAATAACCTGTAGCAAATGTGTCCATAAGGTAAACATGCTTCTACAATCTCTTTTTCCTCCAATAAATTTAACTCTAGAAACTTAAATATTTTTAGGTTGATGTTGATTGTCAAAACACATTATGCTCTTGCATCAATATCTACAACTCTCTCAAACATTAGGCCAAGCATGGGGGCCAGAGAGTGAGTATGACTTGGTTAATATTTTTGGTTGTTTAGACATACTAGAATAAATGTTTATTAGATTTATTATATGATACATACTATTGATATCTCTCTTTTAATATGTGTGCAAATGTGCGACTGGTCCACCCTAAAAAATACCAGTAAGAATGCAATCAAGTCGAGGAGATACATTATACTCCCTTGGATTATAGGTGCATATGGGGAATAAATGAAACCTTGAATGGCCTCCACCAAGATTTGACCATATTTTGGCTAGATCGATGCTTTCCAACTCTATCAGAGTGGAAACCCATTAGTCACTACAAGGAAAAAATCTTGTAGCATAGTTTATGGAAAAGGTTTTTAGTGTTACAAGATTGGAAAATAAAAATTAAAAAACCTCCAATAACACCTACATTTCTAGTGGTGGAGGTTTTCTCAGAGGTTATAACGGATTATCATTATAAATGAAAAAAATTGGCATCCATAGTTTTTTAGTAAATATTTTTTTTGTGCTTTATAATTTTATAATGCACACCAGTGCATCTTGTATACATAAAATGCAAATGTACATATATTTTAATGTAAAGATGTTGGTGCTTTTATAATATTTTAACAACATCGGTGTGTACATTCATGATCAATGCACTGGTACATATATTTTAATGCAAATATACTGGTGCATATATTATGTTGTAACAACATCAATGCATACACTCATTTACAAAGTATCATTGCGTGTATTTTAATCCAAACATATAGGTGCTTATATTATATTGTACCAACATCAATGCATGTAACATTCATATCTACATCGATACCTCATAAATTTTATAAATGCACTCGTACGTTTGTATATTTTATTAATCTTGCACATTGATCTAGGGACTAAACATCCGTCTCATCAAAGATTAATCAACAAATAACTCATGAAATGGTGTAATCGGACTACATAATGAGTAGTCGCTTTGTATATTAGCACAAAGAATGAGAAATTACATTACAATGTCATGCTACAAGCATGAATGAGAAGAAATTCGAATTCCTAAGGAGGTCATTTGAATTGAATGAGTGAGTCTTGCTTAACTGAATGTAAGCCACAGTCAACACTCAAGTTAACCACTAATCAAAACGCTAATTGACTCAACTGAGCCCTAACTGAAGTCAGAGTGCAATAAATGACTGAGTGTCGACTGAAAGAGATCAGACACATGTCACAGCAAGCCAACCATCAAGTGGTAGTGCTTCAATAACTCCAATGAACCCCGATGAGGTTAACTGATTTGTAACTAAACATCACAAGTGGTTGGAGGCACCCCTGTTGACTCCAGTTCATTAAATAATCAATTTAATGAAGGGAGGCACCTTCACTACCCTGTTTAACTGATTGTAACCATCAGTTAGCAATTAGGTGCATTAATATCACTCAGATCACCCCCGGAGTGCTCCAGTTAGCCTCTCCGTATGTATGAGAAGGCTAAGTTAGCCTCCTTGACTGAAGGTAGGCGTGGATGTGATCTAGCTGATGACATTTAATGCTCCACTGATGTTAATTAAGCCAATAATACTTAGGATAGTGGTGTAACTAGGACAAATTGACCAAAATGAGTGTGTATGGTGGTAAATGTCTCCAACACCCCCCCTTAAGCTATACTTAGGAGGAGTTAGAAAACATAAAATGCATAAAAATGT